>CAUYQV010140687.1:0-28877 GCA_963574575.1 Galagoides demidoff
CTCTCTAAGAGTAGAATCAGAACGTTTTAAAACATTAACTGAGAAAATGACATGAAGGCTGTGTTGATCAGTTTGATGGAAGTATTTCTGATTGCATGTGAAAACCCCACACTGTACCCCAGAAGTGCATTAATGTACATAGTTACCATTCAATAAAAAAAAATAATAATTTAAAAAAGACTCCAAAATGCTTACCGTCATCAGAAAAAAAGTGGTGTTTTCAAATATTCTATTGGTCTTGTTTTTATATTTTCATATTACTCAGCAATAAGAAGGAATAAACTACTTACACATGTAACGGCATGATGGACATCAGAAGCATGATGCTCACTGCAAGAATCCAGTCACCAAAGATTCCATATCATGTGATTCTATTTATGAAAATTTTAGAAAAGGAAAGACTGTAGTGGTAGAAAGTAGAATACTAATTACCAGGGGGTTCAGTGGAATGACGAAGATTTGCTGAAATCAAGCAATGAGGAAATATTTTTCGACTGTGGTGGTGATTATACAACTGTATACACATGTCAAAAATTAAAAAATTGTACCCTTGTAAGTGGAAAATTTCATTGTATATAAATTAAACTCCCAGGAATTGACAAAAATATGTTAAAAATGAACAAAAAAATTGAACTTCAAGTTGTTACCAAGTTGTTAACTGGCAATAAAATTCTCACCAAAATAAAGGCAAAGTAATTTAGAGATCTATTTTAATTGTCAAAGACTTACCTGTGGTTTCAATATACTTTGTATGCATAAGTGAAATTCCTACACTGTTAGAATCTCAAAGTTTGCTAAACATTTTATTCACCAAATAAAAAATTAAAATGTGAACTTTGACTTTTGAGAAGTTGACATTTTCTCTACATGGTAAACTGATCTCTTTCAACATTTTGACTAAATTGCTTATTATATTTTGTGTTCATATACTCAATAAATCAAATTTTGCCTGAATTTTAAGTGACTTTAAAGTCATCAACACACTATTAACTATAAATATAGTATATGTACCATTTAACTGTAGCCCTTCATTCTTTGTGCAAATGAAGATAGAAGGCTAAAATTGCCAAATCTGAAGAGCTCCTGGACTACCCAGTAAAATTCACCCTTACTCTCATTATTTTTAATAGTTCAACTGTTTTCAAGAGTTGTCTCTGTGTCAGACTCTAGACAGGCATACTTCTATTTAAGCTCTCTACGAAGATTCCAACTTGTAGATATTCTGTTCTCAGAATATCTACACTAAATGTGATATTTCACTATATATGGTAGCTCCTGATTATTTATATAATGTCTTTGTATTCATGATCATTAGACAATAGGAAAATAGGGCTTGGGAAGCTGATAGAAAGGTAACATTTATAGAAGAGCACTATTAAATGTTTTTGCAATAAAAGCTTGCAAGAGAGAAAAAGACAGAGGTAAGGTATTCTAGTTCAGGGTTCTGGAGCTGTTTGTATTCTTATTAGAGAGGCTCCAGTTGAAGTGGAGAGCAAAATTAAGTCCAGTTCAGAGTGGTCTGCTTTGCTGGAGTATAGAGGTAATCATTAGCAGAATTAATGATTCTAAGATTCCCCCCTTGTCTATGCTCAGTTTTATAATTTAATAATATTAATAATTTAAAAGCTGACTGGAACTTTTTCTTCATTAGGAAGACAAGCATCCCTGTATCTTCAGAGTTATAAGACTGAGAGATTGGAGTCAACATTCTACTTTCATTAATTTTTTCCTACTCACTATTCTTATATTTTGATTGACGGTTTCTTGAAATCAAAATTCCTCCAGTACTGTTTGCAATGACACAGTCCTCTGACTGTTTTGGATACCAAACAATTCTCAATGATTGCTTTTCTTTATTTATACGGACTTTATAGAGCAAGGATTCCTGCTCCTGTGTATGGGTTCCATTAGTGATAAGCCACAGATGCCACCATCTGAGCTTGTAAAATTAATTTCTAGACATTTCAAAAAGTTGGTGCTTTCTCTTTCACCTAGGAATTTTACTTCTAGAAAATATTTAGCTACATATGAAATGTAGAAAAAAAGAGGAGGAGAAAGGAAGATGGGTAGGAAAAAAAGAAGGAAAAAGAAGATAGAGGTAAAGGGTAGCAGTGTGGATAGAGCTACAGTTTTATGATTTAGATGCCTTGATTTTTTTCCCATCTCTATGGTACAATGTTTTGTTTCAACTAACTCATTCAGTGTATGGAATTGTGTGTTCCTCCTCTCTCCTAATTCTTATTTCATGAGGAATACTTTCTATCATTAAATCAATGACCCAAATAGTAACTGTTTCTTTTCAGAATAAAGAGCTTTAAGAATCATTATCCCATTGGTATACATTGTGATATTTTGGAAATATTAGATGTTATACAACTGTGTCCTTAATTTCTAATCATTATGTTCAAGGAGTATATACAGCTATTTGGTTACTAAGAACAAGTGGAAATAACCACATTTGAGTCAATTCACAGAGAAAAGGCCTAGTGGCCTAGTCACAAACCATCCCTGCTTATTGGGTAACGTCCAGCAAACCACCATGGGTCACATGGGGACTGGATGAAGGATGGTGAACGGTTTAGTGTAAGTCATGTTATTTACACGTTATTTACTTAATGTTTAACAGTTGTGTGCTTTTCTACCAGGGATCTGAAGCATCATATTTATAAACTGTGATAATTGAGATGAAAATTTCAATATGTTATATAAAGAATTAGATTTTCCAAATTCATACATCTCAGAGATAGCCAAGAGGGTAGCAGCTGCTCTGGATATAAAACACATTTGGATTTAGGATCCATTATTATGTGTTCAGGGCCCCACATTATCTCCTCTCAAAAGCTGCATCAAAATTAGTTTTGTTAGTCAGATAATGAGCACAGGGGCAGACATTGAAATAGTCATTCAGAGCTGATGCTCCCTTGCCTTTGGGTGGCATTGTTACTGATATTTTGTTCCAGGAAGAGGTCAACTTAGACCAGAAAATATCTTATTTTCTATTCTTCTCTGGAAAACATATTCAGAATCTGTACCCAGGCAGGCTTTGTTGCATCGAGTTCTCAAGAAAAAAACGTCTAAAGAGTATGTTTACAGAAGTTATTTTTGTAACCTGGATTGCTATTAAATTAAGTCAATTAAGAGAATAATCCAAACTTTCTTTTAAATTCATGAGAGTGTTAGTAATCTTGCTGCACCCATCAGACATTTCCTCTCTAGCCGGATAGGTCTGGGCAAAGCAGCACCCCACTTTCGGCCTAGTGCAGTTTCTGACTCAGATTATTACTAAGATCAGAACTGTCTAAAATATGCTCCGGGGCCATTTGAAAAAATATAAAATAGAATTGATGACCACCTTCACAAAGAACCAACTTTTTAGGGAAAACAGATTGCTTTCCCAATTATGGAAACATAGACCTCTCCGATTAACGCACTAATTTAGCCAGCGTACAAAGCTTTCTCTATAGCTATAATAGACGTTTTTATTTGCAAATTTTGTCTCTTTGACCCAAATGTGGTCAAATCCCTATTGAAAGTTCTAAAAACAGAATCTTACAACCAGAAAGCTACTCAGCAACAAAACTTTTCACTTTATAAATGGAGATACTGATAACCAGAGGGATTATGTATAGCACCCAAGGTCACACAGCTAGTTATTGGTAAAGTCAGGCCTGAACTCCAAGACCATTGACCCCCAGGTTACACTCTTTCTACCTCTTGGTCAATCATTTTTTAAACGAATGTTTGTTGAGTGCCACTATGTTCCCATTACTGAGATAAATATAGATATCTTAACAAAAAACACAATAGTTGCTGCTCTTATGAATTTTATATTCTGTTGGAATAAAATGGTGCATTATTAAATATCAGAAAGGAAAACAAATTAATAAAAAACCAAAATGATAATATTAGAAAGTCATTACTTCAACAAAGAAAATAAATCAAGTTAATGGGATAACAAATGACCTGTGAATAGTTATTTAGTGACTTGTGGGTGTTAATTGAAGAGTTAAGGGCAAGGAAGGTCCCTCTGATGAGATAATATTTTTTGCTGAGTATTAAAAATGAATTGTGCAAAACTCAGCAAGGAAGATGGGCCAGAAGGAGGAAACAGGAAGATACAAAAGCCCCTAGGAAGTGATCGAAGCAGGTATATTTAAAAAGTCAAGGTGGAATCATATAATAACTGGAAGATAGCATCCTAAAAAATTATAGTGGATTGAAAATTATCCCCCAATTCATGTCTAGATGGAGCATTAGAATGGAATCTTACTTGGAAGTAGGATCTTCACAGTTATAGTTAAGGTAAGGATCATAGTGAGATCGTGTTGAATTAAAATGGTTCCTCAATCCAAAGAGGGTGAATTTATGAGAGACAGACAGGGACAGAAAGAAAAACCATTTTGCTATTTTAAGCACAGCAAATGCTCCATTTATGCCTCTCAGAGTTATTGTTTCTTTTTCTTTCAGTCATCACTTTATTATTATAAGGAAATATTCATTATCAAGATCATGTTGATGAGAAAGTGGAAAATAAACAGACTCTGAGTGCCCTTGATATGACAGGAACCTTGTATATTAACTAATCCTTACAGCAGACTTGAACAGCAGGTACTCTTGTTTCTAGATGAATACATTATAATTCAAATAGAATGAATAACATGACCAAGGCATGCAGCTAGCAGTTAAAAACAAGACTTTAAAATAAGGAGTGTCTGGCCCACCAAATCTATATGCTTGTCAACAAGTCTCACTGATTCTGAACACATTGACCCTCAAAACACATAATTTAATCTGCTCATCTAGGTGAAAAAAATAGTTTAATAATATACAAGCTGAGGGACAGATTTTAAGACCCAAACATTTGTTCTGTATTGGAAATCAGAAGACCCGAAATGTGATTTGACTGTTTTTTAGCACTGTCACCTTTTTGATAGACTATACTCTTTGGGCATTTGGACTCAAATTTAGTAACAATTAGTGGTTCCATTTTCTGCCTTTATCTCACAATTCCTTCCCCAGAGTAAACAGAGAAAATGCCACAGAAATGTTTTGATGACTGGTTCATCTGTGGTAAAAGTGGACAATTCTTGAGACATAAGAAAGTAGTACTGCTCCAGCCACGTACACCTAAGGTGGCGGGTTCGTATCCCCAGCCCAGGCCCGCCAAACAACAATGATGGCTGCAACCAAAAAACGGCCGGGCGTTGTGGCGAGCGCCTGTGGTCCCAGCTACTTGGGAGGCTGAGGCAGGAGACTCGCTTGAGCCCAGGAGTTGGAGGTTGCTGTGAGCTATGATGCCATGGCACTCTACCCAGGGGGATAGCTTGAGGCTCTGTCTCAAAAAAAAAAAAAAGAAAGTAGTACTGCACTGGAGGTGTGTTCTTAAAGCAGTTATGAAACAACAGAGAGCAAAAACACACTGGATAGCTATCTAATTACCTGACTACTAATGCGTTTTTTGAATCATATCGATTGAGCCTCTATTATGAGGCAGGCACTGCTCTAGTTATAGAGAAAAATGTTTTATCTCTCAACTCCACTCTGATGATTGCACAATTGTACTGTGAAGCTAGCCTGGTTGTCCAATTTTTGTTTACATGTATTCAATTTACTGGACAATGTTTGATCCTTTGTTTATATACATAAAACAGGAAGACAGAGTAGAGAGGAATTAGGACTTAACTATCAATATTACTCTGGAAACACCATATCTTCTGTGGTCTTTGAGAGCCTGAATCTTTGGCTCTAAAATAGGCTACTTAGAGAAAAGAGTATGGACAAACAAAAACGAAACCATAATCAACGGCCCCCACGTTCAAGTGGGGGCCTAGTCTTTAAACACTTTGATGATTTTCTCATACAGGAACTTCTGATATAGCTGGAATTTTCTGCCCCAATTACCAAAATTATTAAAGTGTTTCCAAGTGATTATTAATGATATAGGAAAAAAGTTAAGAGCTCACCAATATAGGATTTCCAGTTGAGAAGCCAGAGTTCTCAAAGAGAATGTTCATAATTACCTTTTTTTTTTTTTTTTGAAGACAGAGTGCTGTGGTGTCACTATAGTTCGCAGTCCTCAGCCTCTCAAATAGCTGAGTTTATAGGCACCAGCTATGATGGCTGGCTAGTTTTTTCTTATTTTTAGTAGAGACAGGGGTCTTGCTATTGTTCAGGCTGATCTTGAACTTCTAACCTCAGGCAATCCATACGCCTTGGCCTCTCAGTGCTAAGATTACAGGCATCAGCCACTGCACCCAACCTTTAATTACTCTTTTCATTTAGCTTAGCTCTAAGAGGCAAAAACCTTTTGGAAACTAATTAAATTTTCAATGAGCAGTTCTAACTTAGACCATTATAAGCTCTAGTACTAATTTTGAAAAAAAATAAAGTAAAATAAAAATTTTAGTTGAAAATTTTATGAGAGATTCTAAGTGGACCTACACTATAAACTATAATGAGAAAAATAAAGGCATTTGGCATTTCACATTTCAAAACCACAGTATTTCACAAATGCTGCTGTTGAAATAATTTGGATTGGTATTCCTCAAGTTAATTATCAGATAGAGACACTAATTACTTTTCATATGCATAATTACCATACTTTCAGCCTTTAAAGAACTCTGAAACTATTTTTTTCCCCTATTGAGTGCACCAATAAAAGACTTCCAGATTTTAATCTGTTAACTAAGGGCATTAAAAAAAAACTTATCATTTTTTAGCATTTTCCTTTTGAAAACAAATTACACTTAAATGCTTCAAACATAAAAAGGACATGGGCACAGAAAAAATGGAATGGATATTCCAACGAAAAACATGGCAAAATAGACTTAAGTTAAAAACTCTGCCATGGGCTAGAGAGTGAATTCAATGCTTAGGTTATGCATAATTTATGCACGATTACCGAGCTGGTTAGTACATAAGAAATCCTGGTTCAAATAGGCATTTAATCAGTGTTAGCTGATGAACAGAATCCAGGACTTCTAACCTTGTGCTTTAATGACCATACATACCACGCAAAGACTTTTCAGAGTATGGTTTTGTTTCTCGTTTTCTCTGCAAACTTTGTTTTTCTGGTCATTTGCTGCAACATACGCCTTCCTCCTCTTATTCCAGGTGTCTTCAAAGAAAAAAGATGTTCCACTGCTGAGATTCCCCAGTTATTTTTGTGAGGGCGTAAGGTGCCACTGTACTTCAAAATGTGCCTTGTGCTAGCAGCTTCCATACCTGACTGCCATTTACATTCACTTGGGAAGCTTTCAACAAATGCAAAAGTCTGGTTTCTCTTCCCAGAAATTTTGACACAATCGCTGTGGGGAGGAGACTGGGCATGGATATGTTAAAGATTCTTCAGGATAGTCAAACACATACTCATAGCCAGGGTTGAGAGGCACTGCTTTAAGTAGTGATTATATTTTCACTGCTTGCTCTCTCAATGTCTTCCTTTTCTGCTTAAAAGCTGCTGAAGCTATAAAAAAAAATATGCATATCTATGTTGGATACCATTCTTTTCAGTCTCAAGAATTTTATAACATTTATCATAGGAGCAAAGACTGCCTTTTTTACAGAATCATTTTTTTCAAATGGAGAGATTCTCGGAAAATGGTTTGATCAAGTGATTTGGTACAAAATCTGGGATAGAAGTTTCACATTATAAAGCCAAGGTTTTGTGTGGTGGGCAGATAGCAACACAGGCTCTGTGTGATGTTCTCACTAGTGGGTCAAGGATGGTCTCAGCAAAAAGAAAATAAAAACTAATGGACCTTGCACCCTAACTTAGAGGTTTTAGGGAAACAATGCTTTTCATACACGTGGAATCAGGCCAAACATGAGTTAAAAATCTCCATATTTCCATACAGCAGTAAAGTTAAAGAAAGTTATTATCCTCTTCTTTAAGTAAAGAGAACAATTAATGCTTATATCAGTAGTTTGCAATCAGTAAACCATACCCAGTGTGCTTAAAAGTGAGGCCTATATTCAGCTATAAAACACTGAATGGCCATACTAAGCATTACAATATTTTTAAAAATAAATTTTGGGGTGTCATCATCAGGAATGGTGGAATAAAGAGCTCCAAAATGTTCTCTTTTATAAAAGCCATAAGATCGCTGATAAACAATGCCCAATTCAACATTTTCAGAATTCTGGAAATTAGCCAAAGACCTGAAAAAAAACCTCGAAATATTTACTCAAGTGGGTGTTATCGAATTTTAAACTTCCCTATTCCCATCATCTCTTCCACAACTTAAGGTAACCTTGACAACCAGAAGCCTAAAATCACAGTGAAAATCAGTAGTTTGGCAGCCACTGGAAGGAACAGAATGGAGGCAGAGCTCCTTGAAAACCCAATTTCCAGATAATTGTTATTATTTGATCTTTCTAGTCATTCCCTTTATGAGCCTTTTCACAAGTCTTGTCTTTATCTGACCTGATTTGGTGTCTTCTAGTATGAACAGCCTTTTTCACTAAGCCATTTGTTGAAAACAATCAATGGTAACCATTTAATATTGCTGCTGCCTGATGTGGTGCATTAAAATTGAAGAAAACAAAATGTTAATTAGAAAGCTTAAAAGGAAAAGCTCAATAAGCTGATCAAATAGGGCTCTGACATTCCTGGGAGTCTAGAATGCCTTAACTCTCACTGTGGTTGACTCTGAGGTGCTGCACAAGCAGGATGTGAAGGCTAATGCAGAGCTCTCAACTATCTGCCTGACTGCTAAAGGCATACTCAAAAATGCACAACAGAGAGTCTTTCCAAAGCCTGGGAAACTCATGGATTCTGGGTATTTAAGGAGATTCCTGTCTAATAATTAGCTGACTAATATGCTAACCAAATGGAGACTTTAAGAGGTACACATGACAAAGAATATAGATTTTACAGAATTTTCTCAGAAAAGCCCCTCAAGAAATAACATAACAAGGAAAGAAAAACTGGTTTCCAGAGTTGTCACATGATATTGTTTAAAATTTGCAATTTTTAAGAAAAATTTAAACACAGATACATGTGTGGTTGTGTGTCCCTGTAGTCCCAGCTACTTGGGAGGCTGAGGCAGGAAGATTGCTTAAGCTCAGAAGTTTGAAGTTGCACTGAGCCATGATGATGCCACTTCACTCTAGAAATTATAAAAGGAAATTCTGGAGTTGAAATATACAATAATTGAGATGAAAATTTTGCTAGAGAAGTTCAATAGCACATTGGAGCAAAGGGAAAAAAGAATTAGAGAAATTGATATTATTTGGTCTAAGCAAACAGAAAGAAAAAGAATGAAGATGAAAAATAGAATAAACTACTGTGGAACAATGTCATGCATAATAATGTATATATAATGGGGATCCCAGAAGATGAGAGAGAAAGAGGTAGAAAGAATATTTGAATGAATAATGACCAAACTCTTCATAAATCTGATAAAATTTAACGTGCACATTGAGGAAGTTCAACAAATTCTAAGTAGGATATGCTCAAATGGATGATCATGAAAACCCATCATTATTAATCTATCAAAAGACAAAGAAAGAGAATCTTAAAAGCAGCAAGAAAAAGGAAAATTGTATAATGTGATGCTCAATTGAGAGTAACAACTAATATCTCCTCATAAATAATGGAGGACAAAAGACAGATGGCATATTTAGGTGCTAACAAAAAAGCAAAAATAAAAATCCTTTAACTAAATAGTCTATATCCAGCAAAATCAGTCTCCAAAAATGAAGGAGAAATTAAGACTTCCAAGAGAAATAGAAACTAATGAAGCTTGTCCCTAGAAGATTTTCTCTAAAAGAAATCCTAAAGAAAATCCTTTAGGTAGCTATAAAAGAAAGTTAGACAGTAACTCAATACAAATGAAGAAATAATGTCCATGGTAAATGTAACACCATAGGTAAATATAAAACAAGATACTAGAGCATTATTGCTATTCACCAAACCCAGTTGATCTGGTTCAATTACTCAGCTGAGCTAGAAAATTCAACCTAGGCATGGAGGTAATTGAACATAAAAATGAATAAAAACTTAAAATCAGAGCAGCATAGGCAGTTTGGATAGAAAGCTAAAGTAACCTGCACAATATAACCTGACTCATAGATATTTTATATTTTTTATTTGTTTTGTAATTCAAAACTATTTTATTGCTCAAATTGTTTTAACTTTGCCCATTGAGAACTCTTTCTGTTGATTCCTTTTTGTCCCTTTTACATATCCCATTATTGTACATTTCTTTGTTCATTTATTGAGCACTTTCTTACTTCTTCACACTACATGATGCTTCAGGCATCATCTTACATGCTCCAGACATAGAATTCTCCCTCTCTACAAGGAGACAGTATTAAAATGTTTGAATACTCTGTTATTTTTTGAAAGACAGATGCATCTCTGGCTCCCCCTAATTCCCCCTCACCTCCACACCTTCCTTATCAAACTGGCCTCTCTCCATTATCTGATCACCAAAGGGCGAAGGCCCTGACATCCAGAATTCTGTCCAGTACATGGGCAGCATTCCTCATCTGTTTTGATTCATCCATACAAATGCCATACTTTGACTCTTATCCCTGCATTGGATATGAGTTAGTGTTTATTTGGAATTAGAGTTTATTTTAATCTTTGCTTTCTTTAAATTATGCTATTTAGAAGAAGAACAGAAATACTGAAAGTCAGTATATAGTCAGTATGTGCTATTCTCTTGGTAAAAAATGTAACTTTGTAGTCAACACACAGAGAGAAGATTGTGGATCATGGGCTTGCTTCTTTATGATGATCTCATGTACATCAATCTAAATTACCCCAAGAAAAGAATTTCTTTTATTAAGAAGACATAACTTGAATGGAACTATTTCACGTAGGTCTATGACCTGGATTCGGATTGTTGGATAGGTACATTTCTTTGTTCTTCAGCTATGCACATCTCAGTAGCATCCAACAGAATACTGCACCATCATCCAGTTATTTATATGGATTTAAGTTCTGGTGTGATTCTGTCAATTTATCTGGGGTGGAGTGAGTATTGGGTTCACACATCCATTTTGCTATCACAGGAAAGGTTTACAATAGGGATGCTGCCTCTGAGAGCACTGCCTACTGCATCTTACAGGCTCCTTCTGATGATAAGGTGATTCATTCTTATGGAAGTGTACATATTTATTCTTCTTTTGAATAACTGGACATTAGGAGTTGTATAAAGTTTTTTATTTTCCCTTTCTCTGAGGGGAGTCTTTTATAGACTGCAAGTCAAATTTATGGTTCTCCATGCCCTTGCTTGAAGTTTCATAAGATTACATACTAGTTTGATCTTGTCTCTTATCATTATTTTGTCTTCTTTCATTGTTTTAAATTACATTATATATTTTTATATGTTTGTATTATATATGTATGAGTACACTGATATTCTGATTAACATGCTGGCTCAAGAACAGATCAAGCATTAGTCAGGTAAATATTATTTAGATCAGCAGTTCTCAACCTGTGGGTTGCGACCCCTTTTTAACAATGAAAATACATTGAGGCATTAGGAAGGTTGAGAACCACTGATTTAGATGGTCACGCTTTTTTATTAAGTAAGTAGCTTGAATCTTATGAATTATTTTTTATGTGTTCCTTTAACCAGTTTTGTTTCTGTTTTTATATTTTCTTTCTTATAGCTAGTCCTTCATCAGCTTTAAAATAACATTCCTTTACCAATGAATGAAGGGAAAGCCTGATATCAGATGATTTATATATTTAAACTTAATCTTTTTGTTTTCCTTCAGCAGAGGTCTGCAAGATGGAAATTAAATTCTTTCCAGGAGTGAATTTTTGTTTTGTGTTCTCACTAAATCAAGGGTATCATCAATTTTCTGTATTGTATTATGCTTGATTAAAATATAAGAGCTCATCCTGAGTTTTCTTTCAAGCAACTTGAAATCCATCTTATATTTCAGTGGACAAGAATGACTTAAATATCCAGAATCTTAAGGTCAGCCTAATAGAATCTTGCCTCTAAATTTCAGCCAAGTATCACAGGGCATAGCAAATAGGTGCTATCTTTCCTGCCTAGGAACTAGGAACCCCTTTTCACCTTCTGTTAACAGTGCCTACATTTCCTCTGAGGACGTGTTCCATGTAGTTTGATGAGTGGTCCCTGTTACCTAGACCCAGAGAATCAGCCATAATAATTTGTTTATGGACGAGCAAGTGACCTAAACTGGAGTCTGCTCTGGAGTTTTCATGTTGAAATTAGTGAATCAGAAATCTTGTTATTTTCACTGAGAAAGAAAGCCGACTTAAAGGGACAAAATGTAGCCATCCTTTCCATCCCACCCAATTTTATCATGCTAGCTTGAAATTCCACAGACATGATTTATTTTGGGTGAAATAGACTAAAGAGGCTCAAATTACTCAAGTGACTCGATATGTTCAAACATTTTCAGAAACAAAATTTATTTTTCAGTTTCAATAATGATACCAAGAAAAACAACATCATAATGAAAAAATAATTATCTATGGAAAGACCAATATAAGTCATAATTTCTTTCAATTTCCAAGAGTTCAATTATCATATAGTTATTTTTTAGACATGAATTTAAAAAGTCAGACGATGTTTACCTACTGACCTAGTCTGATTAGTTGTTAGGCTGAATATAATGGGCAATTAAGTAAAGCAATAATTTTAGATTGATTGTCAGTACTGTGCCAAATATGGAAAAACAGAAAAGAAGCCCCTACTTTTCACTTTCTGCTTAATTATCAAAGTGCTAGGCAGGGTGCAGTGGTTCACAGCTATAATCCTGGCACACTGGGATGCTGAGATGTGCAGATCCATTGAGCTCTAGAGTTGGAAACCAATTTAAGCATGAACAAGATGCCATCTGTAAAAAACAGAAGAATTTGAAGGACTCAAAAATATAGTTTTTTATCTTTTATAGGACCAGAAACATAAGTATACTAAGGCAATTTTTAGTATTAAAAACAAAGCCACAGGCATCACTTTGCCAGACTTCAGGCTATATTACTAGTCCACAGTGATCAAAACAGCATGGCATTGGCACAAAAATATAGACATTGACATATGGAACAGAATACCTATAGATGGAACAGAAACCTATAGATGAAACCAGCCTCTTATCTCCATCTGGTCTTCAATAAATCAAACAAAAGCATATATTGGGGGAAAGAATCCGTATTCAATAAATAATGCTGAGAGAACTGGATGATCACATGTAAAATACTGAAACTAGACCCATAGCTTTTATGATTTACAAAAACTAATTCAAGATGGAAAAAAGATTTAAATCTAAAACGTGAAACGATAATAATCCTAGAAGAAAGTATAGGAAAAACTCTTAATGATATTGGCCTGGGGAAAGATTTTATGAAGATTTCATTGGCAATCACAACAACCACAACAAAATAAACAAATGGGGCTTAATTAAACTGAAAAACTCCTGCACAGTTAAGGACACAACAAGTAAAGCAAATAGACAACCTTCAGAATGGGAAAAGATATTTTCATGTTATGAATCTGACAAAAGTTTGATGACTTAAAATCTGCACAGTACTCTACAGTATTTTTTTAAAAAAAAAAAGAGTAAATAACCCCAGTGAGAATAGCCCACATCACAAAGTCCCAAAGCTACAGATGCTGGCATGGATGTGGAGAAAGGGAACACTTTTATACTGTTGGTGAGATTGCAAACTAATATAGCCTCTTTGGAAAGAAGTATGGATAATTCTCAAATAACTCAAAATAGACCTTCCATTTGATTCCACAATCCTATTACTAGGCATCTACCCAGAAGATAAAAATCATTTTATCATAAGGAAATTTGCACTAGATTATTTATCACAGTTCAATCTAGAATTACCAAGATGTGGAAATAACCTAAGTACCCATCAACCTATAAATGGATTAATAAGCTATGATATATATGTGTATATGTATATATACATATATGTATACACACACACACACACATATATATATCATGGAAAACATACTCAGCCATAAAAAAAGACAGAAACTTTACATCTTTTATACTAACCTGGATGGAGTTGAAACATATTCTTCTTAGCAAAGTATTACAAAAATGGAAAAGTGTACTCAATACTATTATGAAGCCAGTAGATGAATTAATACATGCCCACATAAGAGAAACTCAATTCAATTGAGTTGGGGGGAGGGGGAAGGAGGGGCAGCGAAGAAAGGAGGAGGAAAGAGTATCAATGTGTGCTACCACCTAATGGGCACAATATAAAATTCTATGGCACACCTCCTGAGTGTGGGACACAACTACAACAGGGACCTTACCTAACAAAACCAAACATTGTAACCTACTCTTTTGTACCCTCATATGAATCTGAAATTTAAAAAGTAATAAAAAAAATAAAAAATAGAGAAAATAGTCAGATGTTGAGGCAGGCATCTGTAGTCCCAGTTACTGAGGAGGCTTAGGCAGGAGGATCATTGAATCCTAGAGTATGAGGTTGCTGTGAGCAAGGCTGATGCCATGGCACACTAGCCTGGGTGACAGAGTAAGACTCTGTTTCCAAGATATATATATATATATATCAAATAACTATTGAAATTAAATAGGTATAGTTAGTAAGAAAACCTACTACAAATATAAAATTGCAAGACAAGTTTTATAAACCAAAATAAAATCCAAAATAAACAATAGGGAAAATAAATATGATGGGAAGATAGCATTTAAAGAAGGAAATAAAAATGAAGTAAATAAGATAAAAATATTAAATAACATAAAGTTTTAAGACTACGTGGTATAGCATTAAAAAAGCAAGAAAAAAAAACACTGTCAGTAAAAGTTGGCTAGAACATTCTAGAAGGATAAGCAAATAAATCTGAAGATATTTAATTTATTTTTGTGAAGAAAGAATTGAAAGTGACATTTCAAGGGAGAAGAGGCAAGGGATGGTTGGGAAAGGACATCCAAACTCATCCCTGGGGTAGAAGCAGGGAAGAGGCAGGTTTTTCATTTAATTTCATAAGCCATGAAGACGTTTTACAAGTGTCAGGATTTCTCTGAAATGATTTCTGAGCATGAAATCCCCAGCTGGTAACTACATTATAAAGAACAGCCCTATTCCTCTGGTTCATAAATTTGAATTTAAATATATATTTTTACCTACAAGCAAGACAGTAGGTAAATTCCTGCGATTGGCAGGAATTCTCCAGAATCATTCAAAAGGTACATTCAGTCTGGAATATTCCTTACACTGAATAGACTGCCCTGTTACCTACTTCCAAATAAATTGTACTAGAAACAATTTTTATGGAATCTTAAATCATCCATGTTACATATGCACCACAACCCAGCAAAACTCTAAAAATATACTTAACCCAAATCTATTAGACTTCTCCTGCTTCAAAAACAAATAAAATTATCAAGGCAGATATAATTGCAATGTGCATTGTTAGAAACGATAGAATAGAAAAGACGACAGCTGTTTTTATTTGGGGGTCTCATACTGTACAGTTTTTGCAACAGCTAACGTTGACTTCATTATACGCTTCTAATTAGAATTGATTGTAAACATCATAATAACCTAACAGACATACAATAAAATCAATTATAGTAATTGACTTTACTGCCAATATTTAGTAATTTCCTGTTTCCCCGTTAAGCCGGTTATTTCCAACTGTGTGATTGCAATGCGAAGACAATATATTTATAGGGATCCGTGCTTTTCCCTAGTTATAAAAATGAAGAAATATATTCTTTTCTTTCCTTCCTACAGGACATTTTACTTCTATACTACTTTTCTTTCCTGCACTCATCAGAAAGTGACATCTTCAGGAGACACGTTAGAAAAGATAAAGAGAGTTTTCTAGATATACAAGATAGTTCGTCTGAATTTAGTTAAAAACTGATAAGCTTCAGGAATTCCTTGGGCATGCGATGAAGCAAGGAATTGGCAGATGGGGGAGGGAGACTTAACTCTATATTTTTGGTTTTATAATGTAATAACTATATTAACTATTCAATTATTGTTAATTAATAAAATGTTTCAAATGATTTAATCAAATAGCCTATTGTAAAATATCTGATATTCTCCTTGAACTGTCTGAATTGTTGTGGCAGAGACGTGGCAGAGACATGGCAAAAGTAACACTGAGAACTCTGATCAGGCCTACAGCTTAGTGTTCTATTGGAAAACCCACCCAGCCAGCCCTAGGTTACTGTGAAAGGTTAATAGCCAGCCTACTGGCCTAACTCAAATAAACAGGAAGGAATTTGTTACTGAATGAAACTCAGCCTTTTGAGCAATTTGGTTTTATTCTTAGTTATAAATAATTTGATTTGTCTCCATTTCTTATTATTTGTTACTAGTATATTTTGTAATTTTCTTATATCAGCCAGGTGAGGCACATCAGTTCTGTGTTCCCATTTTGTAGAGATTTTGGTATAGAAAACTAACAAGAGTGTTTGGCTGTGCTCATGGGATAAATTGAAAATAGTTTTAGGAGTACAATGAAGATGTTAGCATTTGTGTTCCCTGATAGTTCATTAGATCTAGCTCAAAGCCCATTAAAAACAAATATCTTTTTAAAGAAACTTATTAACACAGTGTTAAAAATCCCATTTCTAAAACAGAAAGACCTCCAGTAAATGCAGGGTTCTGTCCTTTTTTTTTTTTTTTCTTTCCTACCAGTGGTTTGTTTGGTCCCCTCTGTCACATTTTCCATACCAGTTTATCTTCAATTACCACTGAACTAAAAATAAATAAATAAAGCATGTTTCCTAAATTGCCATAATTAGTAATGCCATTTTTTTTTTTAGAGAATTCAGCTGGTGCTTGAATGAACAACTGTTTTTGCTTGAATATTTGACACAGAATAAAAAAGCTGCAATTTTTCTTGATGAGAACAGTAAGTCAGTTTTCAAGTAACGTGTATGCTTCTGACAGAGTCTTTAGAAAACAAATGAGAGTTGGTTTTTTAAAATCGTATTGTATTGTTTGAGCTTCCTTCTTATAACTTTGCCTCCATGGTAGTGTTTCTCAAACATTTTTATCATCCTGCACACTTGAACCTATAGTTCAACTTCTGCGGCACATTTAAATTATGTTCATCAAAAAAAAAAAAAACAGTAAAGAAGGAATTGACTTACTGTGCTTTGAACTTATTTCAAACATAATGTAATTAATTGCCTTTAACAGTGTTCATGACACAGCAGGGTGCTGTAGCACTCGGGGTGAAAATTACTGCTCCATGGAGAGCCGCAGAACATGTTAAATAGAGGACCTCGAGAGAGAAATGCAAGGCCTCTGTTTGGGGAGCCAGACCCCCTCTTTCTGGAGCTTGTCCTCTTTCATGTACCTGTAGGAAACTACAGAAAAATAGTAAATAATGTCTTCAAGACAAATACGTGTTTTCAGCGTGCCTGTTTTCTGGGAGCTTTCCTGCTATCTACAAAGAAAAAAATGTCATAGCATTTTAGAGCCGGAACAATCTTGTAGAATTAGTTCAAATCTTCATTTTTTTCGGAGGGCATAATGAGATCCAGAGACTTGAACAGACTTGGCTGGTGGCTGGTTGATAAGCGTTAGGAGACATGGACTGCGTGTGTTTGAGGCCAGTCTCCAGCTCTTCCCACTGTCCTCCAACACTGGCTGGACATTTCCTGCCCACCTCTTCCTCTCCTTCCCCCACAAGATGCCGAGCAGTGAGGTCGGCTCTGCAGCCAGAATCCTCTGGAGAAGAGGCTGACCTGGTTCCTAGCAGTGCCAAGGTGTGGAGAGTAAACCAGAGTGCACGAGAGGACCTGGGAGGGGACCCACCGCCTGGGCCATGTCTCACAACTGAGAAACAGTGACCCTTGCTCATTTACATGGAAAATAGACAGGGCCGCATAGATAACTTTTAAAAGCATATCAGGTATATTCTTAGTAGTGAAGAAGATCTTAGGGCGGAAAGAAGAGGAAAGGACAGGCTAGTCCTGATGATAGACAGCCTGTAAACAATATTTAGATAATTTCCTCCTAAATAAGAGGAACACACACCACAGAAGCAGGTGAAAATGCAATTTTGAAGCGGCTAATGGTTCTGTCTCTGACATTCATCTATTTCAAAAGAACCGGGGCGTCTGTTTGCTTATTTGGCAGACAGTGATTACCGTGAGAGAGTGGTGCTGGCAGAGCCCTGTTCACGGTAGGTGCCCAGTCTGTCTTCCGGTCAGCAGTGAGGGAAGTGCCATTAAGGTGCCTTGAAAAGGGCAAGAAGATCTAAACTGGTTGGGGTGAGGGGGGTGAGGGGGGTGAGGGGGAGGACTGTGAAATGAGGTCATGGTAACGGCTGCATAAACAGTCAGGATATAAGAGTGATGCACACAGGATGGAGGAGCTCTTTCCCGCTGAGAAAATTTCTTGTATTTTTCCTATTGATTAAGTATTACCTGGAATTTACCTCAAGGTTTGCACCCATCATTAATCAAACTTAGGAAGGACATCTTTGCAGTTACAGCATCTTTTCAACCTGGTCTCTTATTGTTCCCCAAGGGATCATTCTGTTCCGGTGATAACTCTGCTACCCAGCACCAACGTGACATTTGTCTCTGTCTTTGCACATGAAATGTCTCTACCTGGTAGAAATAATGTCCCTTTTCTTCTACTGCCCTATTCAAGATAAACCCAGAGGGTATCTTTACCAGAGACTCTTTTCTTCACTAAATCTTTCCTGTCCCAACTCACTTACCTATTAGAAGCAACTTGGTAAACACGTACTTGATGCATACTGTATCATTTTGATTTGTAACTATTTTTTTTTACAAGATTCTTAAATTGTTGTTGTATATTTTAGATGTATTGCACCCCCAAAGCCAAAAATACCTTGACTACTTTTTCTTATTTGCTTCCTACTTTTATTGAATACAGCACCTTGCCTTAATACTCATTTTAATTGACTGGGTCCAAAGGCAATGAGTCCAATTCTCATTCCATTTTTCACCATTTCACCACTACGCATGTGGATGACCCATATTAAGAAAAAAGACCAACTGAGGACAGGAACAATCGATATAGTTTAATTTTTCAGAAGCAAAATTGTGATTCTTCATAAACATACTAACCATGGAAGAAGAATAAATGTTGTCTACCGCTGCAAAATTTAGAGACAAAACTCACACTGTACTGCATCCATATGAGAAAAAGATTTCTCAGAAGGCATGAGGACATCTCTCTTGTGCTCTCTGAACTGTCCTGTACCTTTCCAGGCTGTAGACATGGAAGACAGAAGGAGATTAAGCTTCTTCCCTAACCAAGCCCTTCTGCCAAAGATATCTGACTTTTTATTCCTATTGAAGTTCTAGCTTTTATAAAGCATCCCCAAATTGTGAAACTGTAAGTAATTGGAAAGTGAAGTCAATTTAGGTATCTGTCAAACAACTTGCTGCTACTTAGGTGCCATTTAATGGGAGACTCTATTGTTGAAGTGTTTATGTAGCTATTTTTCTAGGATTTTGCTTATGAGCCTCCTAACTGCAAAGCAACTCCTTTTTTTAACTGATGCTCCCATGGGTCTTCCTGAATTCAGATCACTAATTCTACTATAGTAATATATCATAGAGATATTTATTGGAGATCTTAGTACAGAAACTTCTTAGGAAATATCAATCACACCATGGGTAAATTAAACCTGAAATTCTACTTAGAACAGTAAGTTCATGGCAGTCACCATCCTCACGTCAGCCAATCATTCATTATTTACTAATGATTTAACAAATAGAGGTTCAGTAGCTGTTGTGTGCCCAGCACTGCTCTAAGCACTTGGGAAAGAACAGGGAGAAATAAAATGTGGCCCTCACAGTCTGTTTTTACAAGGTGAAGCCAAAATGTTTTCCCTTATGTATATGATGGTCCTTATTCAACTGACTGTTGAACTCTAATTGTAAAGGCAAATGTCTCTGCTGTTAGCCAGTTTTTCACATTAAAATTTTCTCTGAGAGAAAAAAATCTGGCCCTCAACCCAACGGGTCTAGAATCTTTTTGGAAAGACAGGCAAATAAGAAGATGATATATTCCAGGCTATTGGGAACCTCATAGAAGATAATCTTTGGTAAGAGAATTCTAACCACGAGGATGAAGTCAGTGTCTTATCTCTTAACCAAAGGCAACCACATCATGAACGAGGAATGTAGGTTAGCACATAGGACATAAAGTAGACATATTCAAAATTATCCTCAAATAAGATTAAGATGGTACCATGTGGAGACTATCCCACCATCCTCTTGATTGATCTAACACACTTACTTTCCCCCATCTTTCCTATCACAAGATGCCATATAATATTTAAAAAGAACTGTCTCTTTAAATTGTACCATCTCTCCCAGCCTGGCAGAACACTTGCACTGAGAGAGGCAGTTTCTGAGACTAGAAGAAAGCTCTGAAGAGAGATTCATGCCTGCCCGCTGAAGCTCCCATCAAGGCTTTTGCTCTTTGAGCCTGATGGAATATTGGAACTTTTAAACTGAATGTATATACTTGAGTTCTCATCAATTAAATGTAACATGGTACAACTCCACTATCTTTTGGTAAACTTTTTTACACATTTTTGTCCTCTGAACATATCCATCTCTCTCTGCCCCCACAGATGTGGCAGGGGCTTATCATTCACTCTAGTGCCCAAATATCACGCTGCAGGTGCTCCACCATCTTCAGAGTTCAGCCTGTTTCAGTTCCAGCTAATTTCACTGCAGCCATAGCTCTTCACGTTGGCTTTAATTCTGCAAGCATTGAGCGTTCTTGCTTCATGCACTGTGCTGAGAACCTAAAGATAAATAAGGCAAGCTCATGAATTCAAGGAGTCTGCAGTCCACAGGCACTACTTACAACATAATTCTCTTTTCTTGGTCTCTTTCATCTCTTCTAACTTGTCACAACCTGCACTTCACTTTATTACCCTAAGTTCAGCTCTGCTCGTGCCGCAGAACTACCACATTCACCGCACAGAACTTAACGTTTTCAGGTTTACTTTTTCCCTGATACAGGTCCCAGGTCACCCATACTGACAACAGACGTCATAAGGTGCCAGGCATGAGGCAAGAAGATCAGTGACCGCCTTGGTGTCCTCCTCTCTAATCCTCTCGGCAAACTCCCTGCCTTGCAGTCACTCAGAGCTAACTGCCTTTCCAAGGAGCTTGCCCCCTGCTTTGGCTTTTGCTTATAGACGTGTCTGTCTATTCCTATGGATTTTCGTGAAGCAAAACTAACTTTCTTATGCCCCAGAAGACTTAAAACCCCTGAATTCTCACATGTTTAATTTTCCCCATCTCTGCTTCAAAGCTTTTCTCCTCCTATAGCTAAAATATAACATGATTCTTTTTCAAAAGATGCCAGTTCATGTTTAACTGCAGCACTTTTAGAAATTTAAAAACAAGAAAGCCTTTTGGTTGTTTAATGTTCTTTTGCTCACTGTGTGTAGGAAAGTTACAGTGTAATGCAATGTGATGCCACTTCTAGGAGAACCACTTACTGGAAATGCATTCCCCCTAAAAGATCTGCTTGGGTACATGAAGTTACACAAGGCAGCCTTACCTGTAGACTCATTCATTGCAGATAAACGAGAGGCCACCTGAGGGCAACTTGTGCCCAGGTCTCATTACAATATCTCTGTCTTTTTTGCTCAAGGAGCAAAAAACTCAGAGAGTTCTGATGTTAAAAAAGAAGAGAAAAAAAAGGCATTACCTATTCAGAAACAACTATGGACGGATTTTTCTCAAGATCTTTACAAAAATGTACAAATGTATTTAAAAGCTTTGTAAACCAAACCAAAAGCTCTGTTAACCAAATAACTCACAACCAAAAAAATAGAACGTAAGTACTGTAAGATAATTATTTTCATCTCTTCTCTTCACTGTTATGTCCCTGGCACCTAGAATAATGCTTGATGTATCATAGGTACTTATTTAAAATTGAATGAATTGAGTGAATGAATGAACTTTGGGTGATAGAGCTGAAGGTGCCACCTGTCCACGTAAAACAAAAATGACTGGATTAAATACCAGAGGAATATAGCAGTTGCTTCTTATGTAAAACCCCAATATCTAGGCCAGGCGTCCTCAAACTATGGCCCACCGAGGACATTTATCCGGCCCGCTGGGAGTTTTTGCCCCTGCTGCCTGTCCTACTTAGCAGCCGACTCGTCCCGGGGCCCACAGTCCGGCCCTCCAACAGTCTGAGGGACAGTGAACTGGCCCCCTGTTTAAAAAGTTTGAGGACCCCTGATCTAGGCAAAGCATATTAAAGGAGAAATATTGGGAAAGTGGGAAGTATCATGCTATTGTGTATAAAAGAGATGGCTGCTTTGGGGTGGACTTCTCAAAATGGTAAAGAATTAAATGTCCCCTAGTAGTCCCATAAAGTCCATTCAGATGCTGGAAACCTTCTGGTTTCACTGTTTGGTAGAGAAAAATAATAGCTCCTATAAAAATCAAGAAAGGAATTTAGACCTTCTTTCAAAATTAAGACAGGCTCACTTTTATCCTTCCATCTGAGCAATGAGCTGCTAGTCTTTTATTCCAAGCCCTCACATTTTTTGTGTTCCTTTTATTGCCCTACTCTGGTGGCTTTCAGCCCTGGCAGCACATCAGAATCACCTGTGGAACTTTAAAAAATACCAGTGTCTGACCCTCAACCCCATTTTGATTTATTAGAGCTGGGGTGGGATCCAGGCATTGGTATGTTAAAAGCTCCCTGGATGATTCTAATATTTTTCTAGGGCTGAGATATTTTGCCTTCCTCTATGCTGCAACCAAGATATATTTTTCTACTTTCCCATATATAATATATTGTGATTTTTCTTACCTCAGCCATTTGTATCTTTTATGTACCTTTCCCTTTCCTGACCCTGATTTCTGCCTTCAGTCGTCGCTATGAATACATCATTTGATTACTGACTTGTCCTTCCTGACCATTTGACTCCATGCAAAACATTTAAAAATAGTCTTTTCAAAAGGGCTCCAAATGCTACTTGTACACATGAGTATATGCAATGTCGATATCCAATTTTATTCTACATTGGTTCAGAAAATGACTATCTCAACAAAGAAGAAACGTCAGCCACAAGACACCCTTTCAACAACAAACAATGATGAGATCACTTCATTGGAATGTTAGCAGGTCTGGAAGAGAAGGAGAGAAATCAGAGTTTTATCTCCAAACACTTTTTTCAATTTCCCTTTTTAGAGTTCATCTCTGTAGACTCAAAAAAGGATTTTAAAGCCAAAATGAAGTAGGGGATAAATTCATTGACTATTAGGAGGAGATATATTTCTATTTTAAATATATTTTTGAAATATTCGTTTTCCAAGGCAGATAAAATGTGAACTAAAATTTCCAAAGCCAAAATTCACTTCTAAACCAGATACTCTGACTAAAATAAATCCACCTTCTGCCTTCTGGTTAGAACTCAACAGCTGGCTCCAGGGGAACATTTGTCTTTGGAAGGGACCTTTGATCTTCGGTGCTCAGCTGTCAATTGCCACTCAAAGTATCTGTTTAATAGGGGCACATTTATGAGAATATGAACTACGTCTTACTTCATATTTGGGGGAAATACATGCTTTGAAATAAATGGGACAAACTTGCAGATATACCAGCAGTCAGATATTTTTTTTTTTGAGAAAATCATTTTATGTCAACTATTTATGAAAGTACAAGTAAAATTAAAGTCTAAGGAACAAAAAAAGCAGTTGGCAAAATTTCTAAGTATTGACTTGAGGTGGAATTATTAACGGGATTATTATGAGCAAGAACCACCAAAAAGCACACTGGAAACTCAAAAATATATAAACCGAAGTCTGGCAGCAGAACTCCTACCACTTTCAAGAGGCAATAAATGCTTTTACAGAGTGATTTAGTTTTACAGTTCAAGACTAAGAATGAAACTGTTCTTCACCTCTATTTAGTTATAAGCCTTATTCTTATGTATGAGGAAAATGTGAATACCGGATACCTAAAAAATTGAATCCTCCGGCTGAGAAGTGGGATAAATGGGTGAATGTCATGTGAGGCCTAATTTGGTAAACTGAGTGCAGTTCGTGAATATCGAACACCTTCCATGAAGAGGCAGGGCTAGTGCATAGCAGCCAGAAGGGCGTTCCATGATGAGCTAGTACCCCTACAACTGGGAATTTGGTTGTACATAAACAGCCACCTGCCAAGAGCAAGTTAGGGTCCAAATGCCTTTCCCTGTAAATTAGTGAGGAACAAAGGAGTAGAATAATCAGTAACCTTAAAATAAATATGCTTTTAACATACTCTATTATTCACCATTCCAAAGCCCAATCTTCTAGCATTCATCACCACACGACAAACTTTATACGTGTGTAAGTGGGCTTGTGCATTTGCTTACTGTCTGTCTCCCCCTACTAGAATGCAAACTACGTGAGAACAGGGATTTTCCACTCTCTGGGTCACTGACTTATCTCCTGGACCTGGCACCCAGGAGGTTCTCAATAACTACTTTTGCATGAACAAATTAATATATTAATAAATTTGTTACACTGAATCCAGCACCTTTTATCATGGTTTTATATTTTATTCTGAGCCACACCAGCTGACCTTTCATTTTATTTTGCTGTCCTACCATATATGCCTCAAGATCTTCTCTCTGCCTCAAGCTCTTGCTTTTTAGAGTGGACTTTTTTCATTTTTTGCTTGTTTCAAATTCACAGTGGCATATTTGGTTGAATTTTTCTTCTATTCCATGCCAACATTTATCTCATAAATATTTTCTTCCATTTTTTCCTGCTCTTATTTTTATCTTTTATTATCTTAGTATGTAGACCCTACACTAGTTTATGCTTCGTAACTCATCTCTGAATGAGGAAATTTTTTTGGACCCACTGTTTGCAATAGGGCAATGAGAAAGAAGAGCTCTCCTTATGGCACAGGGATCTTAAGGATTTAGGGGTAAGGGAACCTTCATTTTCCTCTCTTAACCATACAGACTTCCAGAAATACCCAGTGGCCTCTCTCTCATACTCCTGCCTCATCAAATACTGCTTCCTGCAAACAGGACTTGCCTGGACAATCCTTCCCTAATTTCTTACCTACCTTTTCAATGTGGTCTGACTCATTACCAAGTACAAGAATGACAATCCCTGAACCCTCTTTCTCTTTCTCAGTTTTACTAATAGAGATTGTAGCTTCATGACCCATGGGGTCTGCTGGCTGTGTGTGTATGTGTGTGTGTGTGTGTGAGAGAGAGAGAGATTTATAATCATAGGCCTCCTCTCTCCTTATCTTCATGTGCCTCACTTTCACTAATGTTCTCAGCTCATCCTTTAATTCTGTGATTTGCTGTTTCAAATTTGTCTTAATTTTGTTAAAGCTAGAATTCCAAAGTAAAAATATCACATGTTAACATCTATTACATCTATGTAATAGAAATAGAAAAATATTGGTTTGATATTTTGTGAGCATTTGAAATATTTCATAATTACATGTATTAATTTTATTTTTGTCAGATTTATATAATGCACACAAATTAAATTTAGTAATTAGATGTTTCGCATCTTTAATCAGAAACATCTACAATTATTTTGGCTTGGTATTTTTCACCTTTAAAAATGACTAAATTAAATGACACGAAGGCTGTGTTGATCAGTTTGATGGAAGTATTTCGGATTGCATGTGAAAACCCCACACTGTACCCCAGAAGTGTATTAATGTACATAGTTACCATTCAATAAAAAAAATAAATAAATAAATAAAATAAAAATGACTAAATTAGGCAATTAAAATAAATAAGGAAGAGTAATGTGTAGCAGACCTTCTAGTAAGTCAGCTTTAGTAATTGTTGTTGTGTTAGAGTAATGGATAACAGCACAGCTCTGGAATCAGAGTGCCTAACCTGAAGCTCTATGTCTGACCCTTAGAAGGCGTATGACTTTGAACACTATTTAACATCTTTGCACTTCAGTTTTTTCCTCAGTTACAAAATGATAGCAATAGGGTTGTCGTGAGGATTAGACAAGTTAATAATTATAAAGCATGTAGATTAGTGCTTGACACATGGAATTATTACTACCATTATTTCATGTTTAATGATACTCATATATGTGTATAATTTAAACAACTTACATGTAAAATTGTAATATATACAACATACTATTAGAATATATCTTCTGGTCATTTTTATATGATATGTTAAATAGTTTGTATTTTGAAAATTAGTGAAGTTGTGGATATAACAATGATTTAACATCTGGTTTTTAGGTGCTATAATTTACCATGTTAAATATGCTGTCTGTCTCTCTCTCATAAATATGCCTTTTCAGCTATATGATGCTACCCTGAAAATGGCTGTTTAAGCAGGTCATTTTCACAGTCACATTATAATGCCCAGAGTGCCTGTAATTACTAAGTTTTGTAGGTCTTTTTCCACAGCTGTATGTGTAATTCTATAGCTATGAAGGCTGTATCATGAAGGAATGAGGTCAAAAGGATTTATAATTTTCTTTCTCAAATAAAGTATTGCAAATGATTAACTAGAACTTTTCCTTTTACTAGTGGCTACCAATCGTGCACATTGTAACTTAAGGATGAAGGTAAAATGCCTGTCTTTGCGCTTTCATTCATTGAGTTTATTTTCTAAGAAAATGGGACTGGAATGTGAGAACCACAGAGATTTATCAGGGAGGATTTCAGCTCTCCAGGTGCTTCTGTCCAGTAGAAGAGATGACATGAGTGTATGTTCCTCAGGGAGGAAGGCTTGCTTAGACAATGAAGTAAAAAAGGAGGAAACTGCTAAGAATTTAGGAAGTTGAGAGCATCCTAAGGACGGCCACATCTTCCAGGTCAGAAATGGGTGAACACCAGGCTGGTTAGTAAGACTAGTATGAAACCCAGAATTTCAATTTACTGATTTAAACTTTGTATCATATTACTAGTATATTATTATCATGTTAGTGTATTAATTTATAATTGCTTATGGGCAGTTGATTGATTGTGCCCATTTGATCATAGAGAACACTTTGAGGAGCTGCATGTTTATTATTTCTTCTTGGGGAACAAGGAATAGGATCAAGAAGTTAGATCAAGCCCACATTTAACCAAATCAAGCTAAGATAATGATATATTCACCACCACAGAAGGCATCACACCATTTGTCTTCAAATGGGAAAGGAATACTCATAAGCCAAGTCTTTCAACTTTACATATGCTCTTTGACCCTACCCAATGTTCAACTTTAGGATATCTTTGTAATGTGAATAAGCTCGTCTTCTAATTGAATCTTCTTTTAGATGCAAAGATCAGATTATAACTGACTCTTATAGGCACTGGTGCTCTTCCATCTTTTTAATGTGACTTTTTCTGTACATCTTTGCTATGATAATTATGAAGTAATCTTACTATTTGAATGACAGTGTACCATTTCATATCACTTACATTGGGGATGAATATAATTAAATAAATAATTTATATTCCTTAAATTTCTCATTAAGCCAGAAACTCATATAGTAGGCAATAATAAAGTTAATCAGTAAAATAAGTAATCATAAGCCATTAACAGACCAGAAAAATTTTTATTACCTATGAAGGACATCAAATATTACATTTATAGTTAGGTTTTTCTAATGTGTCAGAATTTCACCGAAACCAAATTAATCAAGGTAATTTAACCAAGCTCAACACTTACTTTAAAATGTTAGAAGAAATGTGCCCATCCTTTCAATTAGTTTAGCCAAGAAAGAAAGAAATCTCAAAGTGGTTGAAATTATCATACTATGATAATGTGTAGTATATATTACACATACTATGTGTGGTCCTAAAGATTGTTGATCCTCCCACCCAAGGGTTACCTAGTTGGACTAAAGTCACATAGCAGCCTTGTCTGACCAGATGAATTGTTTTCCATTGGCCCTACAGTTCCAGAAGCTGGAAATTTGACCTACTGGAAACAATACAGTAGAAACTATTTTAATTTTATTCCTAGTTGAGAGCCCCTGCCTCTCAAGACAGCCAGTCCTCAGTAGCAGTCTGTCCTAGATTAAGAAGGAGTCTGGCTAGACTTATATAGGTGAAATGCCTATATGCCTCTGGCCAAAAAAGCCATTTGAGAGAGAGCAGTGAAAAGACTTTGTGCAGGCATATTTGTGAGAAACTGAGGCAGAATCCCATATGGCCGGGGTTGGTTGCAGGCCTAACACGAACAAGGCTCTGGCTGGAATAGCATTTCCAGAGATGTCCAGACTGCATTAAGGAATTAAGGTTGACTTTATAAGGCTAATAAAAAAACCCTTTGGAAAACTGGCCAGATACCCATCAGTAGCCTTTCCTGATCTGTAGTAAGTTGATGAAGGTCACTTGCTGATGGGTCCGGGAATAGAAATGTGCTGGGGACCTCAAGAGAAGAGGAATTTACCCAATGCATACAGGTATCTAATGGCACAGATGAAACCTGGGCTCATGAAAGCCTTTTGAGAAATCTAGCCTGAAAATTCCTTATAAAAAGGTTCCAGCAAAACCTCCCTGACTTAAGGGCTACATGGGAGCAAAGGTTTGCACACAAATTCCTGTATGCCCAAGAAGTTTCTTTATGACTTGCTTAAAGATTTGAAGTAACAGCCTCCAAATGGCAAAGCCAGCAAGGGCAGGTATTCAATCTACCTTGTTCCTCCGTAGCCTCAGGCTTCATCAGATAAGAACAAAGAAAGTAATGACTGACAACATGTTCTTCATTAAGTTATGTTAAACCGGGTTATGTTGAAAGGGTTAGCTTAAAGGTGTATGTTGGGTGGATTATCAGATTACTAGGGAGGAGCTACTTACAGGGTGGTTGGTAATAAGATGTTTAAATGGATTAGTGAAGTCTTGGATGTCCAATGCACGGTGTGCAGAGGGATTGTAATAAATATTAACGAGGTCATTACTATATAGTGCGCACGCACAAGAT
>CAUYQV010140688.1:0-10571 GCA_963574575.1 Galagoides demidoff
ATACTTTGTTACAGCAGCCTGAACTAAAAGTCAATGAGCCTGACTTTTTCAGTCCTCTGTGTTTCCAATCTGCTGCCTTATAGAGACTGGTACAAAGCAAGCAGGACCAGAGAGCTGGTGGTGCTGACCAGTGACCATGGGCTGAAGGTCCTCAGAACACACTTGAGCGTCTCTCCTTCTTTCTCTCTGTCACTTGGGGAACAGGGAGGGTGGACCAGAAGGAGTTGATTTTTAAATTTCCTGGGGAAATTATAGCAGCATCTCTGCCCTGTCCCCATAATTCCATCTCCAACCCCACTGTTACTGCTCTAGTGCAGGCATCACCCCTATCACTAGAATTATCTAAACGGTCCCCCATAATGACTCTGCCTCTGCTTGGTGTCCCTTTCACTCCCTCGTCCCTCAGCTAAGAGGCAACACAACCCCTATTCAAACAGTCAAGGGCCCTACAAAATAAGCCCCAGGCTCCACGCGCCATCTCAACAGCCCTGCCCAGCCACCTCCTGCACCCTGGCATGTGCTCCCCTCAACTCCAACTCCCCTGGAAGCTTCTCCCCTCAGAATCCAGGGCGTCTGCTCTCAGCTTCCAACTCCCCCCTCACCTGTCCTCGCCATTGTCTCAGGACCCACCTCCTCAAGAAGCATTCCCAAATGGATCCAGTGGCATCTATAATCCCAGCACTTTGGGAGGCTGAAGTGGGCAGATTGCTTGAGCTCAGGAGTTTGAGATCAGCTTGAGCAAAAGCAAGACCCCAGTCTCTACTAAAAATAGGAAAACTAGTCAGGTGTTGTGGCAGGTGCCTGTAGTCTCAGATATTGGAGAGGCTAAGGCAGCAGGATCTCTTGAGCCCAAGAAGTTTGAGGTTGCTGTGAGCTATGATGCCACAGCACTCTGCCCAGGGCAACAGAGTGAAACTCTGTCTCAAAAAAAAAGAAATAAGTAGAAGTTTTCCTACGGTCCCAAGTATTGGCTTTCTTCTTTTTTCCCTACCTCGACTGTAAATTGTGTGAGCAGCAAATTCATGTTTTATCAGCCCCGTGGCTCCCCCAGCAACTGCATGGTGTCTGACACACAGTTGATCTGTTTGCTGAATTTCAGTGATGGGGTGGAAGGCAGGAGTGACATGGTCTGGCCAGGGACAAGAGTGTGATGGCAGCTGTTAGATTTTGGGAGATGTATAAACCTCCGTTAATATTCAAGATCAAGTAAGTGAACTAGAACGGGGGTTTGCAGGGGACCTAGATCTAGATTGCCACATCATCTTACATGTGAAAAGCACTTTATGTTTTTCAATGTGCTATTTCTTTCCATTCTCTCAGTGATGTTCAGAAAAAAGGGATTATTCTTCCACTGGACAGATTTGAAACTAGAACCCAGAAAGGTCACATAGCAAATTGAGGGAGAGAGTGGCTGCGGGCTCCCTCAGGATAGGCCAATCTGTGGTGGAACTGTCCTTCCCACACTCACCTGGTTTGCAGGGGATAGGCTGGATGGGCAAGGCCAGCTGGGAGTCAGGGGTGACAGGCAATGGCTGGTGGCTTGGAGGGAAGGCTGGGATCATGACATAAGGCATGTTGACCTGCTGAAGGCAAAGACACCTTGCGTGAGTGTGACCATCTAGCTAGATGTGGTCAGTCCAGTCTTCAAAGGATTCATCAGACCCCATGCCAACGCTATAGGCCCCTGTCCATCTGGCCTCAAGTCTCAGCTGGGAGGGGAAAAGATATTCTGGGTTCCTCCCTTAAAACAAGGAAAGAAGACAGGGTAGGGGCTAGAACAAAAGTAAGGACAACCCCCCCAGGATCAAGCCTGAGTGAGTCTCCTGTGGGGAGCTTTAGCTTGGTCCATATCCCCCATCCCCTACCTGTCCCCAGCACCTCTCCATGTTGGCATCTGCTCCCTCCACCGCCATCTCTACACCTCCCTCCCAGATCTCCCCTCTCATTACCTGTATCTGCTGCTGAAGAAGGTTGATCTTATGCTGCTGCTGAATTAGCTGTTGCTGTTGCTTGGCAATCTGGTAGAGGGACGGAGTGGGCAAGGGTGTCATGGATGTGAGCCCCACAGAGCTCTAACCACACCCCTGCCTTCCACACAGGAGCGAATCATGGAGGGCAGTGGGTGGGGAAAGCAGAATAGGCCACCCTCAGAACTGCCTTTCCTTTAGTGAGTGGGGAACTCACTCCTCTCTCAAGGACAAAGATGGAGGCTGGGCAGGATGCAGTCAGCTACTCTTCCTACAGACTCTTTCCACTCTACCCATCCAATGGCTTATGAATCAGGCTGAGGCAGGAAACCTAAAGCACCTGCCCCCAGGCCTCTGCCTTACTGGCTAGGTGGTAGGCCTACCTTCTATGCATTCCCTTCTAGGCCTTGCCAGACACCCCTTCAAGCCCCTGAAAGAAAACCAAATAGCTAGCCGACCTACCTGCTCCTGCTGCTGCCGGGCCAGCTCCATCTGCTGCTGTTGCTTCTCAAAGAGCATGGCAGCCATGTTCTTCTGCTCTGAATGGGCCGTCAGGAGCTGGTCCCGCAGGGTGGATAGCTGGTGGATCATGACCAGTAGCTGGAGCTCCTTCTCTGCCAGGCTCTCTTGGGTCCCTGTCCACAGTAAAACAGTCACCATTGAGTTTTTTTGTTGGTTTATCTGCCTGTCCATCTACCCATCCATCCACCCAACATTTATTGAGCAACTGCTATGTCCCAGGCCCTATAAGGGCCTGAGCAACAGAGATGATGAGACCTGACCTGCCCTGGAGGAGATTCCTTATCTTGCTCTCTGACAAGTAACTAGTCTAGATATTCCCTACTATTAGCCACTGATTCCAGGCCCTGGAAATGATGACAGTGGGACATCTTAGACCCAGGCCCCTGGGCCTCTTGGATATCCTCTAGTGCCCAGTGCCACATCAAGTGCCTAGTGCCACAGAGGGTCAGGGTGGGCAGCATCCCAAGGGAGGGCCCACTGGAACATGCTCAGGCTTTAGAGCAAGACAGGTCTGAGTTCAAATTCCCTTTCAACCTATTCTGCCGGTGAGCTGTTAGGCAAATTGCCGATTTCTCTGTACTTCTATAAATCTGTAAATGGACACATTAACAGGCACTCGATGGGGCTGCTCTGAGGGTTAAAGCTCATTTATGCAACACAAGGAAATTTCCCCTCATTTTAGAGCGAGACTGGGAAATGGCAATGGCATATCTGATGTCACAGCTGTGGGATTTGATTCCCCCTAGGCCACTCCTGCATGGGGTAAGCCAGACCTAAATGCTTGGGTACCCCCAGGCAAGGGCAGGTGATGACCCCTAAAGCCAGGCAGAAGCCGAGTGGCATAGGACAAGTGTGAAGGTGCCAAGAACCCAAGAACTGCTCTACAGACCCAACTGCAAGGCCATGCCAGAAGGGAAAGGGGGTTAAACATCCCTCCCCCAACCTCAAACAGGCCCTCACCTTTGACATCTTTAGTTTCCAGAGAGTTCCTTCCCAGAAACCTCTCCTTCCAGTCACTGGACAGCAACTTCTCAATGGCCGGCACCACTGGAAGAAAGCACCAGGATGAGAAGCAGCTGTCCCAATACCCTGCCCAGGCCCTGCCTCTAACTAGGGCAGACATCTCACCTTCTTTTAAATTTCGGTTGAAGTCCAGCTTCTCCTGGCTTCCAGAAGCAGCCTCAGAGGCTCCTGGTCTCTTGGGTTCTGGGGACCCATTGCTCTCGGGAGAGCTACAGTCCTGCAAGACACACTGAATTGTCACTGTCACCCCCAGAAGAGGGGACAAACTAGGGAGGGCTGAGCACCCCAGGGACGTCCAACCTGAGGGAACCCCAGATATCACCCAAGCTCCACTGCTCCACCCAGGAGGCCCTTTGTCCCCCACCTTCCCAACCTTTGCTCACACTTCACTTGATACAGTGAAAAGAACAAAAGATCTGAAGATAAAAGGCCTGGGTTTCAGTCCAGGCTTAGTGACTCACAAGGAGCTTGATCCCACACAAGTCCCTGAACTTCTCTGAACCTGACTTCCCACTTTTGAAAATGGAAATATTAATACCTCCCCTGTCACAGGATTGTTGCTGGGATCAAGGGAGTTAATACATGTGAACAAGGTTTGCCTCAGCAGAGTCAGGGGCCAAAAGCTATTAATTATTACTCCCCTGCATCCACCTGCTGCCCCGGCAGGGCTGGTTATTCACAGGGCCCCACCTCATCCCTCCTTAAGAAATGGCCCCCTCACTCCTTTTCTCATCTAAATCCTCCTCACCTTTCAGGCCTGGCTTGAGGCCCTACTCCAGGAGGTCTTTCTTGATCACCACATATACACACACACACTCCTCCTAGCTGGATTCCTCCTTATAGCCCCCAAACTCTCCTCCTTTGCACTGATTTCTCTTTTTTGTTTCAATACAGAGTCTTGCTCTATCACCCAGGCTAGAGTGCAGTGGCATCATCATAGCTCACTGTAACTTCAAACTCTTTTGTTGTTGTTATTGCAGTTTGGCCGGGGCTGGGTTCGAACCTGCCACCCATAGTATATGGGGCCAGAGCCCTACCCACTGAGCCACAAGTGCCGCCCATAACTTCAAACTCATAAGCAATCTTCCAGCCTCAGCCTTCTACCTTTCAAGTAGCTATACACACACACCCCACCACCACACCTGCTAATTTTAAAATATTTTTGTAGAGATGGGGTCTTGCTATGTTATCCAGGCTAGTCTCAAACTCCTGGCCTCAGGTGATCCTACTGCCTCAGGCTTGCAAAGTGCTGGAATTACAGGCATGAGCCACTATGGTTGGCCCTCATTTGGCTTTTAATTTTATATTCCCTTTTTACAACTTCTGCGTGGAATCATAGAATTTTTAAGAGCTATAAGAATCCTTATTGGTCAGGTAGTTGAAGTCCCTTATTTTAAGAGTAAGGGGCTTTTTTTTTTTTTTTTTGAGACAGAGCCTCAAGCTATCCCCCTGGGTAGAGTGTTATGGCATCACAGCCCACAGCAATCTCCAACTCCTGGGCTCAAGCAAATCTCCTGCCTCAGCCTCCCAAGTAGGTGGGACCACAGGCATCCGCCATAGTGCCCAGCTATTTTTTGGTTGCAGCCGTCATTATTGTTTGGCAGGCCCGGGCTGGATTCGAACCCGCCACCTTAGGTGTATATAGCTGGTGTGTTAGCCACTTGAGCCACAGGCACTGAGCCGCTATATTATCTTTAGCAGTGATTTAACTCTTGCTTGGGTAATAAGGTTAGTTTTCTCAAATCACATGAAAAAGCTGGTATATTACATTGAAGCCAAACTTTTAGTATGTGCATCCCATCTCCCCACCTAGTCCTGAGGAGCACAGCCTGGGTCACACAAACACGAACAGTCATTCTCAGGTGGTTAAGTGAGTGCAGGAGTGAGCCGGTGCCCAGCTCTGACAGGTGACCTGGCTTCTAGCCTCACACTGAGCTTGACAGTCCCTCTCAACTCTCCTGCATCCGCTGCCTAGCTAGGGGAGCGGGCCTGCTTAGCCCAGCAGAGAAGCCAGGTATGGACAGAGGTAGAGTGGGGACACTGACCCAGGAGCCCCTGGGAAAGTGCTGGGCACCTGGGCTGGAGCTTGGGGGTCTGCACCATCCTGGGGGACCCGGGCTGGGTCTGCAGGCTGGGGCTCAGTAGCAGCAGCTAAGCCCTGAGGGGCCTCATGGCAAGGATCCTTCTTGTCTTCAGACTTGACAGTGCAGTTCACCATGGTGCCAACGCCATCCAGGGCCAGCTGGGCAGAGATGGGACTCCTCATGGACATCCTAGGGGTGGGAGATGAGAAGATAGTGAGGTTCAGTGAGTCCCCACAACCCAGTCGTGAACCCCCACCTTTCAAGCACTAGAGGCAGTGGCTCCCCCAGGGTCTCCGGGTATCCCTCACTGGCACAGTCACACAGAATGCAAGTGGGCACCAGGAACCCACAGAAAAACTAGAAAGGGCTCTTCTGTCCCTTGAGGTTTCTTTATCTTTTATTATTTAAACAGAAAGGTCTAAAGAAGAGTGGTGCTAATCTTAGGCACTCCCTGCCCACTGCAGTGTTGGGACTGGCAGGCTGGTAGGCCAGTCCAGGGAAGCTGGAAATGCTAACTGGCTGTTTGAGCCCAGTAGAGCTAAAGATTGTGTGTGTGTGTTTGTCTTCTGTGTATATTTGTGTGTATATATATGTATTTTTGTAATTAGTTACAAAAAACTTGAAAATCAAGATACAGCACATAAAAACCTGGACTCAAACTTCCAGTTCAATTGTTGCTGTGGCAAAACTGGCTGGAAATGAATAGCAGGTGCTCCTTATGGACAGGTCAGTTTGTCTCAGTCTCTACCACTCCAGAGTACTCCCCCAGAATGGAACCAAGTATCAACTACCCTGTGACCTTGTGACACAACGGTAGCGCATCTGACTCCAAATATCAACTACCCTTACATAAGACATTAATTTTTTTTTTCTTATAATGGAGATAAGTAAAAGTGAAATGTTTCTTATGTTTGTGCATCTATTAAAAGTGAGAAAATAGGCTCGGCACCTGTGGCTCAAGTGGCTAAGGTACCAGCCACATACACCTGAGGTGGCAGGTTTGAATCCAGCCCAGGCCCACCAAACAATGATGGCTGCAACCAAAAAAAATAGCCAGGCGTTGTGGCAGGTGCCTGTGGTCCCAGCTACTTGGGAGGCTGAGGCAGGAGATTTGCTTGAGCCCAGGAGTTGGAGGTTGCTGTGAGCTGTGATGCCACGGCACTCTACCCAGGGGGACAGCTTGAGGCTCTGTCTCAAAAAAAAAAAAAAAAAAAAAGTGATAAAATAGAACACAGTGGTTCACGCCTGTAGTTCTAGCTCTCCAGGAGGCTGATGCAGGTGGATTGCTTGAGCTCAGGAGTTAGAGTAAAGCCTGAGCAAGATCAAGACCCTGTCTTGGCTCAGCATCCGTAGCACAGTGGTTATAGTACCAGCCACAGCCACATACACCGAGGGAGCTGGGTTTGAACCCAGCCCAAGCCAGCTAAACAATAATGACAACTGCAATAAAAAATAGCTGGATGTTTGGGGCAGCACCTGTGGCTCAATGAGTAGGGGCTCCATATACCAAGGGTGGTGGGTTCGAACCCAACCTCGGCCAAACTGCAACAAAAAAACAGCCAGGCATTGTGGTGGGTGCCTGTAGTCCCAGCTATTTGGGAGGCTGAGGCAAGAGAATTGCTTAAGCCCAGGAGCTGGATGAAGGTTGCTGTGAGCTGTGACACCACGGCACTCTACCAAGGGCAACATAGTGAGACTCTGTCTCAAAAAAAAAAAAGACCCTGTCTCTACTAAAAATAGAAAAACTAGCTGGGCATTTTGGCAGGTACCTATAGTCCCAGCTACTGGGAGGCTGTGGGAGGCTGTGGCAAGAGAAGTTTAAGCCCAAGAGTTTGAGGTTGTTGTGAACTGTGATACCACAGCACTGTACGAAGATCGACATAGTAAGACTCTGTCTCAAAAAAAAAAAAGTGTGAAAATAATAACTGATTAAAAGATGAATGGCTTTCAAAAAAATATTTTCTGATACTAGGTAGAGTCTCTCCTTTAGAGTCCGACCCCTGAAGGCATTTGGATTTGGGGTCCCTGGTTTAAGCAGGCGGTACATCTGGCAGGCTCTCTTGAGAATACACCCATTGCTCCCCACAGCTGCCTACCCTCTAGTCACACCACTGCCTGGGGCATCTATAGGACCTAAGAAGTCTGGAACCTCAAGGAGTGGTTTCCAGTAGTCACATGAGGCAGCAGATGTCCACCCTCCACAGGCACTTAGGGCAGGCACCCAGGGATGTGCTCTGAGTTCCAGTGGGGACACACAGCAGGATGCCACTATACATGGGTCCTGCCTCAACTAGCAGAGTGACCTAGGACCAGCTGTTTAACCTCTCTAGCCCTCAGTTTCCTCAGCTATGAAATGAGCATGGTAACAGTCCCTACCTTATAGGATAGCCGTGTGAATTATGGTACTTAGTAAGTTTCTGGCATTAGTTAACACGTTGGCATTGGTATAACCACGGCTAGCCAGAGTGTGGCGCTATGACCAGCAGCTTCAGCATGCCTTGGGGGCTTGTTTGAGAGGCAGTCATGGGTCTGCTCTCAAATCATCATCTCTGGGAGTTAGGCCAGGGATCTGGGGTTTTTTGTTTTGGGGGTTTTTTTTGAGACAGAGTCTCACTCTGTCATCCTGAGTAGAGTGCTGCAGTGTCATAGCTCATGGCAACCTCAAATCCTTGGGCCTGAGCAATCCTCTTGCCTCCGTCTCCTTAGTGGCTGGGACTACAGGTGTGTGCCACTATGCCTGGCTACCAGGGATCTGTTTGAACAGGGTGATTCTGATGATATACAGTAGTTTAAAAAGCATTGTCATGTGAAATTTTTCAAAAATGTTCTACACAGGGTCTAAAGTTTTAGAGGTAATATATAAGGCAAACATGAAATGAAATTGCAAGGGCAGGGTGACATTGTATATTGCATCAACTCTGTAAAATGTTTCTTCTAACATGACAAATCATGCAATGTTAAAGTGCTGTACAGGTACAGTATCTTAAATGAAACAACTCAAAGAGCATGATAACTGTATAAGATTTATACAATCAGCTCTCCTTATCCATGGGTCCACAGTTGTGGATTCAACCAACCTTGGATTGAAAAAAGAACTGCATCTACCCTAAACATGTAGACATTTTTCTTGTCATCATTCTCTAAACAATCTAGTGTGACAACTATTTACATAGCATTTATATTGTATTAGGTATTATGAGTAATCCAGAGAGGTGAGTTAGGCATAGGGAAGGGTTTGTGTATATGCAAATACTACCCTATTTTATATAATATCAGGGACTTAAGCATCAGTGGATTCTGGTATCCTGGGGGGTAAGAGGGTGGGTGTTCCTAGAACCAACTCCCTGCAGAACCAGTAGGACGACTATATACAGTTCTGCAGTCACTTAACGATATGAAAACATTCTGAGAAATGTGTCACTAGGCACTTTCATTGTTGTGCAAACATCAGAGTGTACTTAACAAACCTAGGTGATACAGGCTGCTACACACCTAGGCTGTATGGTTCAGCCTACTGCTCCTAGTCTACAAACCAGTACAGCATGTTACTGTACTGAATAGAGCTGGCAGCTGTAACACAATAGTGAGTATTCGTATACCTAAACACCTCTGAACATAGAAAACTAAGGTAAAAATGCAGTAAAATCCTACAGGACAACTGCCAAATATTTGGTAGGTCGTTGACTGAAATATCATTAGCCCGCAGATGATGCGTGATTGTATGTGTATTTAATTTGATTCCGCCCTACGGATCAGACCAAACTAGACTCCCAGGCTCATCCATCGTCAAAGAGTAGGGTACTGGGGGGGGGGGGGCTGCTGTAGAACCCAGGACAGGGCACTGCAGGGTGACGAGAGAGGCCTACCTGAGTCTAAGAACATGGCCTCATCCCAACTAGATAAAGAGAAAAGAAGACACCTCAGCTCAGCTTGCCCTGGGGTCCCCTCACACCACCCTGGGACCTGGAGAACGGCCAGGAAGCAGGCGGCTCGGCCCATCCGGGCACCAGGAGCCAGGCCCTGAGCAGGGGGGTGAGGAGTGGGAGTGGGAGCAGTTGGGGAGGGGGTATTATCCTGAAGCTGAGGGCAGCAATTACATAACAAACAAACCCCGGGCTCAAGCTGTGAATTAATCAAACCGCTGAAAATAAAACCTTCCTCTCAGGAACTTCAGACAAAAGAAATGAAAACAACCAGGCTGGCTGGAAAATAAAAGGCAGCAGCACTGAATGGGGGACAAAAGGAAGCTAGACAATAGGGTGTTGGACAAAAGCAATAAAGCCAAAGGAAGTGTGACAGGCGCACAATGCGGGCCTGTGGGCTTCTGATCCAGCGGCTCGGTGCCACCTCGCCCACACCCACTATGGCCACCCGGTCCCTCTGCTCTCTGGACTGGGGTCTTAAGGGTTTTTCTCCTTCGTCCTGTCCCAACTTCATGGACTTACAGCTTCTGCCCATTGTAGTCCAAAGACCCTGGCAGCAGCCATAGCAGTAGCCGCAGCAAGGAGAATGGTCAGCCAAACAGGCAGGACCTAAGACCTCCTTGGTTAGAGATGATGAATGTGTGTCTATCTGTGCTCTGAGCAGAAGGTGGTGGCAGAGGAGGTGATCGTCTGTCCTGATAAACTCTAGGATTGCACTGCCCAAGACCCCCCCCCCCCACTGCCGCCACTTGTGACTCCTAAGCACTTGTAATGTGGCCAGTCCCAACGGGAATGAGTGTAAAATACACACCAGGTTCCCACAGCCTACTACACAGAACAGAATGTAAATAAAATAGCTCATTAATAATTGGTTATGGCTCGGCACCTGTGGCTCAATCGGCTAAGGTGCCAGCCACGTACACCTAAGGTGGCGGGTTCAAATCCCCAGCCCAGGCCCGCCAAACAACAATGATGGCTGCAACCAAAAAATGGCCAGGCGTTGTGGCGGGTGCCTGTGGTCCCAGCTACTTGGGAGGCAGAGGCAGGAGACT
>CAUYQV010140689.1:0-15327 GCA_963574575.1 Galagoides demidoff
TGGTCCCAGCTACTTGGGAGGCGGAGGCAGGAGACTCGCTTGAGCCCAGGAGTTGGAGGTTGCTGTGAGCTGTGATGCCATGGCACTCTACCCAGGGGGATAGCTTGAGACTCTGTCTCAAAAAAAAAAAAAAAAAAAAAAGAAAAAAGAAATACATGTAAGATAGGAAAAAAATATTTTATCTTTATAATTTGTCACAAAAACCAAATTATATAAAAAGAACACACTGGATACAACTACTTACTACTCTATACAAAATGAAACATTTTATAATATCTACTACACTTTGTATACAAGGCATTTTACAGTTTTTGACCAGGGCCAGGTTTGAACCCGCCAACTCCAGTATTTGGGGCGGGCGCCCTACTCCTTTGAGCCACAGGCGCTGCCCAAAAAGGTATTTTATAATTTGAAACACGTAACAGTAATCTTTTAGCATACTGTTTGAAAACTAGCAAAATAAAATATTCAAAAATTGTCTTCCTCAGACTAAAAGAATCAGTTTGACCAATAAGTGATAACACTTCAGAAACATGTATATTACAAGGCCTAATTATTATCACAAAAACAAGACTGCTAAAAATTATAGAGAAACATTTAGATCAGTCATGTCACTGTATTTTATGATTCATTTTTAAAATGACAAACTTGTATAATACAGAAACGACAAAAATAAAAGTTCAAGAAATATAAGCTAAGGAAATTTGTTAATCTTACAATTATAGGAAAACAATTTTAGAATACTTTAAAAAACTGAAACTCTTCAGTAACAGAGTTATGGAGTAGCAGATTAATACTTAAATTATATTAGCATATAAATGCTTTAAATCATGACATTTTACTGTTTAGCAGGACTATACACTTGTCACCAATAAACTAGAGCTCTATAGATACTTGTACACAGTGGTTTCAGTGTATCAAAGTTCTTCCTTGAGTCTATTTTACCCAATTAATGACCCCAAATTGAATTATCTGTTTTCATGTATTAATAGGTAAATGTATTAATAACTATTATACAACAGACCTTATCACAGACCTTAAAAATTTGCTTTTGCTGATTTAACTTTTATATTTTCTAAGTTCAAATGTATTTAAAAGTCCTTATGTATACATTAACATCAAAACAAATAAAAATTAAATTCAACAAAATCATAAGATAATTATATTAACTATATTAAAAAAAAAGTCCACATCTTACTCATTACCACGGTAGTAATTAAAAGACAGAGAAATGATAAAGACACAAAGAGATGCTGAAATTGAATTCCAATCTCGTACCAAATAACTTAGACTGAAAACTTTTATAACTATTTTCTCAAAAACAGAATATTAACCAACACAGTAACCACTTGAAAATGAGTTAAAATGAATTAAATGCTATTTATAAAGATAAGCTTAAATAACAGATAGTGTTCAGTAAACTGATGCAGATAATTCAAGTGACCTGCTCAAATCTATTGGGTTACAGAAAAAAAAAAAATACCTGAGTATTTTTCAACTCCCCTACCCCTGTCTGACCGAGGTCTTTAACAATCCAGTCATGATCACACCTAGGTAAAAAACAAAACCTCATCTTTTCTCTAAGCACTGAAAATTTTCCTATAGCACATGAGTTTTCAACCAGTCTAACTGCCACTCACCAGAGAATAAATACATACTGGCAAGGGCAAAGGCAAATGAAATAAAAGTGCCAAGGGAAAGGGAAGAGGGTCAGAGAAAGGGAGGAGAAAGGAAGCTCTACTCTTCTGGAGATATCTGCGACATTTACGAAGTCTTCCTGGCTGGCTGTCTCACGGCACTGTCCCTCAACCTAGTTCTGGAAAACTTTCAGTTCTGGTCCAGACACCCTCAGGATTCTCACCTTGATGGTCAAGGCCTGGGACGGAGGATGATTGAGAGCACCCACTCCCAACAACCCAACTGGGAACTCTGAATGTTTTTGCACTAAAACTTTGCTACAGTGACTGTATTCTAAACTGTACTTCTCCTTTTTAAGGCCTTACCACTTTGAAAATAAGACAAGTCACACACACACAAAAATAAGACACATAAAAGCTTTCCAAATTTTGTTTTTATGGATCTCAGCATAAAAATACCTACTCCATAGCATTATCAATATAAATTTTAGCAAGATTATACATCAAATACACTTTCCCTGCCAGCCCATGGATCAAATCCTCTACAATATTTCTTCTAAGCATAAATATGAGTTCATAACAATGGTTTTATACAAATTTCTCAAAAACAATCCTATCACAAGATATACCAATGTATTTCTATTAAAATTTCTTCTGGATATATTATAAAGTAGCTGATATTTTAAAGAAAATTCTTTATATAATGACAGGTACCACCCTTGGGCTATAACTTAAGAGGCAGAATTACTAAACTACTATCCAGAAGTACAGAACCAGTAGTGGAAAAGTACTGCATCACAAGCACCTCTCCATTTGATCTCCAGAAAAGATACTTGCATGATGCTTAATGAATGGAATATTGCTACTACCAAAATGGTAGTAAAATAAAATTATCAAATAAAGGTTATCTATAACTTACTATAGAATGATATGGAATAAAAATTACAGCATAGAATTTTCTTAATTTTTTCTCATTTTATAGTGCATTGATTTTTGCTACAATTGAGCAATTTAGGACCAATAACAGTATTCAAGAACAGGCATGTTACATATATTAAGCACTTCCAAATAAAAACTACAGATATGAATACTTACTTATCAAAGCTATCGCTATTTTTGATGAAGCTCTCCAGTTTTTCCTTGGCATATTCCACCACATCTGAATGAAGCTCAATCCCATGATTTATTCCAAAAGGACCTGCAATTGTAGCAGCATTTTTATGAAATACATTTTTTCGTTTTATTAAATCAAAGCTGTGTACATTAATGCAATCATGGGGTATAGTGTGGTGTTTCCATATGCAATTTGAAATATTTTCATCAAACTGGTTAACTTAGCCTTCATGTCATTTTCTTAGTTATTGTGTCCTGCAATTCCTTTATTAGGTGTATATATATATCCAGAACACCAAAAATCACATTACGATAAAGATATTTGTATCAGAATGTTTATTGCAGCCCAATTCATAATTACCAGGTCATGGAAGAAGCTCAAGTACCCATCGATCCACAAATGGATCAATAAACTGTGGTATATGTATACCATGGAATACTACACAGCCATAAAGAAAGATGGAGACTTTACCTCCTTCGTGTTTACATGAAATACATTAAGATGTGTCCTTACAGAGCTCTTTTAGTTTCTGCTCATTTATCTGTTACAGGAGCATTTAAAGAGGCCTTGAAATATGCAAACACTTCTACCAGCGGACTTAAAAGCTGAATGGCAATCTATCCACATTGCTTTAATGTAAGAAAGGGAAAAAAACAACGTAACAGTTCACTTGCATTTTCTACAAGAATATTATACATAAGGTTGAAACCTACAGAGTTCCCCAAGGGAGCAGCTTGATAGGACACAGCTGAAAATAATAATCATATTTCCATATGAAATTTAAGTTCTTTACGACTATTTTCATTTATTATTTGCCGAAAATTTGTTAATTCTAAATTGTCTGAAATCATGAGAGGTTCTCTCACACAGAGAATGTTGTATATATATGACTCAAAGAATCCGTACTCTCAGCCAGCAAACCCTAAATTCCTCAAGGGCCAAGATCACATCTGTGCTTTTCAAAGCTTCCAGTGGTCTAGCAAAACGTGGCTATCAGGCAGCAGAGAGGATCTGCCTCTCATCTTCCAGAACACTTCTCTTGATACTTCTTAACATGAGCATAGATGGGATAACCTCCCTGGAACTCTTTCAACAGGAGACAGCTTTCTCAACACCTAGAGATAATTTTGGGCTGGCACACGTCCCCAGTATTGTACCAGCTCACTAAGAACAAGGACTCAGCTTCTTAAGGTGTATTACTATCTACTTCATGCTCCACACCAAACATACACTTACATCTAGCTATGTTAGCCCCTTCTCTACTTACACAATTGAGCCAGCTAAGTTTTCCGATTAACATTTTTGTTTTACTATAATTTGAGATTGGTCTCTTAAGAAAAAGATTGTGTTATTTATTTTCAATTTCTTTAGGAAATGTTTAACTGAATGTGCCTTCCACTAAATATCTAAAAATATAGTACATATTAGGCCAGGCACAGTAGCTCATACCTATAATCCTAGCACTCTGGGAGTCTGTGATGGGTGGATTGCTTGAGTGCAGGAGTTTGAGACCAGCCTGAGCCAGAGCAAGACCCCATCTCAAAAAAATAAAAAATAAATAAATACACACACACACACACACACACACACACACATATATATATATATATACACATAGCCAGGTATTATGGCAGGCACCTTTAGTCCCAGCTGCTTAGGAGGCTGAGGCAAGGGACTCACTTGAGCCCAAGAGCTATGACACCACAGCACTCTACTGAGGGTGACAAAGACTGTCTCAAAAAAGAATATATATATATATATATACACACACACACACACACATATACACTGCATATTGGAGTTGTTTCTACTGGCCACTGAGTACCTTAAAATAACTAAAACATACATGTCATAAATTATCAAGTTTGATTGTTCAAAGGGAACATTTAAAAAATGGTTTGTGGTCTAGAAAATAGCTAAACTATAAAAAGTTAACTAAAATATTCAGGTAAATGTACAATCTTCAAGACAAATCAGCTAAGGATAATGCTTTAACCTACTATATTTCTATCCTATTAGTATTCATTTTTTTAAAAACCTAATTTTCCTTAAAAAATTTACTTGAATAACAAGGTACATGATTATTCAAACCACAAAAGATAGAATTACCTTCCTTTCCAACATTTTTATACTTTATTGTTTTGACTGATTCAATATTAAATGTTTTCCTTCATGTTTGTTTCCTTACTTACTATAAACTATTCCTTCATCTGAAAACTAGAACATGTTTAAATTGGAAAATCATTTAAGACCTTCTATATAGCCAGGCCCAATGTCTCTTGCCTATAATCCTAGCACTCTGATAGGCCAAAGCAGGAAGATCCCTTGAGCTCAGAAATTCAAGGCTAGTCTGAGCAAGAGCAAGACCCCATCTCTACTAAAAATAAAGGGATTAGCTGGGTGATGTGGCAGGCACCTTTAGTCCTAGCTACTCAGGAGGCTGAGGCAGAGGGATAGCTTGAACCCAGGAGTTTGAGGTTCCTATAAGCTAGGCTGACACCATGGCACCTTATCCAGGGCAACAAGTGAGACTCTGTTCCCGGCCCCTCCAAAGAATATAAAGACATCCTATAATTCCTCATTACTGTAGATAAACTGAGTAAAACTAAAAATCTCATTTTTTATCAAAATAAAGTGGAAAAAATTAAACTTAGAAAAAAGCATAAAAAGTGATACCACTTTTTTATATATTAAATCTGAACATTCTGAGAAGTTGATTTACATAGGCATTAACGCACATAATGTTAGAAAAAAAGCAAATTTCTCCTCACTTAAAAAATTTCAAATTAAACTACAATTACTTAACATTCCATAAATTCCACACACAGTAAGAAAAATACTGTCCTATGAAATGAACCTAATTTCACTTTTTTCTTTTTTAGGGTGATCCACTGAATATAAAACATAACAGGGACTTTTTCATTTTCCATTAAGAATTTAGACTACCTGGCTGCAGTGGCTCACGCCTATCAACTCAGCACTCTGGGAGACCCAGCCAAGTGGACTGCTTGAGCTCAGGCATTCAAGACCAGCCAGAACAAGAGCAAGACTCCCATCTCTACTGAAAAATAGAAAAACTAGCTGGGTGTAGTGGCATGCACTGGTAGTCCCAGCTACTCAGGAGGCTGAGGCAAGGGCACTGCTTGAGCCCAAGCATTTCAGGTTGCTGTAGCTCTGATCAGGGCACTCTACCCACAGCGACAGGGGGAGAATGTCTCAAAAAACAAAACAAACAAAAAGAATTTAGACTAATCAGTAATTTTTATGAAAAAAGAGGACTGGGGCTGTGTAGATAAGAAATCTACAATCTGCTGGCATCCTGCACTTCCCATAAGAAGGAATGCATAAGCACAGTGACAAAGGAGCCAAGAATCTGGAAACCAAGGCTTCTACTCCATACTTTAAACTGCCTCATTAACAGAGGGAGTCAGAATTTTACAGTTCTAGGTCAGAAAGGACTAATTAGATAAGTTGTTTCACAATTAAAGATGCCAGTGATCTTTTTCCATCTTTTTCTCTTTCTACTTACTGTATGAAAGCAAAGTGGCAACTTTTGAAAACAAGGTTTAAAGTTTAAGAAATTTTCTTAATGTTTTTCCATAGAACTTGTTTCTCATATCATCTTGACACAAAATGGTTAGTAATGATAAAGACAATTCCATTGACATATAAACGACCTGTGTTACAAACAATATAAACAAATGTAGAATACACTATGCATTATCATCTAATGCAAACATTGTTTATAAGTTTTTAAATGAATGAAACTAATTTTAAAATATGGAAGCATGTCTTTATTATTACTTAATCTGAATAGCAATCAACATAGTCAAAATAAAGATTGATTAATAAAAGACAGAATGTAAATACCAATTATCAATATCTCATTTATTTAGAAATGACCATACAACCAGAACACATTAAGTATACGATAAAAATTTTGTAGAATGCTGATTATTACAACTCATATTTGACATCTATATTAAATAGAACCACAGAGAAATAAAACATAGAAAACTGAAAAATCATACACAGCTGCTTCCAAGAAAAGGGACTGGGAGACCTAAGGTGAGGAGCCATTTTAATCATTATCTGCTTTTGTCTAGTGTGTGTTTCAACCATAAGCATAGATAACTTTTCCAATCACAAAAAACAAGGGGCTAGTGAAAGAGACCAAAAATTAGTAAGTATGTAAAAGCTCAAATAAACAAATTGACATTTTGGCACTCTTTTTCTGGAATGGCCACCAGAGCTGTCTGACAAGTAAGTTCCTGAACTCATCCTAGTGCTTTGAAGGGTGGGCAAGGTGCTGGTGTTGGTGCTTCCAAGGAGGGTATCTGGAAAAGAACCATAGTGATAGTCAGCAGTGAGGTATGTGGCATTTTTCCTAGGATGAGTGCTTGAACTTACTTGTCAAATGTTATACGATGACAGCTCTGATAGCCATTCCAGAAAAAAAAAAAAAAAGAGTTCCAAAATTGCTTTGAAGGGTGGTGTAGGCAATGTCATCAGTACATGGCTTCTCAAGGAAAGTAGGTAGGTGACCATGCTGATATTCAGTAACAAGGTATGTAGCACATTTTCTGGGCTGAGTTTGTGAGCTTTATTATCCAAACTTGTATACATCTTATAGAAAGGTACAAGTTGCCAATACAAAAAAATGAAATTGTTTCCAAAAGAAAATGATGTTAATAGGTCAGATGAAGCATAAATTTGATTCTGTATTCAACAGATTCCAATGTTATTTTGTAGTTGACAATGTGAAAATAAGGGGTTATTTTTAACATATATATATACACATATATATATTTTTTTAGAGACAGAGTCTCACTTTGTCACCCTCGGTAAGAGTCCCATGGCATCACAGCTCACAGCAACCTCCAGCTCTTAGACTTAGGTGATTCTCTTGCCTCAGCCTCCTGTGTAGCTGGGACTACAGGCGCCCAGCACGACTCCTGGATATATTTTTGTTGCAGTTTCGCAGGAGCCAGGTTTGAATCCCCCACCCTTGGTATATGGGGTTGGCACCCCACTCACTGAGCCACAGGTGCCACCCAACATAATATTTAAAAAATAAATAAATAAAATAAAATAAAATAAAATGCTGGGGGTCACAGTGTGTGACACACCTTTTGGGGGCGGGACACAATTGTAAGAGGTATTTTGCCTAACAAATTCAATCAATGTAACTTGGTTCTTTGTACTCTCAATAAATCCCCAACAATAAAGAAAAAAATGAAAATAAAATAAAATGCTAAGAGTTAGCCACTACTTTTGACATACTAAAGAGAAAATATGAATATACGTACAAGTCAAAGCTTATTTTTTTTTTTTTTTTTTTTGAGACGGAGCCTCAAGCTATCCCCCTGGGTAGAGTGCCATGGCATCACAGCTTACAGCAACCTCCAACTCCTGGGCTCAAGCAAGTCTCCTGCCTCCGCCTCCCAAGTAGCTGGGACCACAGGCGCCTGCCACAACGCCCGGCCATTTTTTGGTTGAAGCCATCATTGTTGTTTTGGTGGGCCCGGGCTGGGGATTCAAACCCGCCACCTTAGGTATACATGGCTGGCGCGTTAGCCGATTGAGCCACAGGCGCCGAGCCGTCAAAGCTTATTTTAAAAAATAGTTATTAGAAATAACCAAGTGGCTTGGCACTGTAGCACAGTGGTTACAGTGCCAGCCACATATACCAAAGGTGGCAGGTTCAAACCCAGCCCGGGCCAGCTAGACAACAATGACAGCTGCAACAAAAAAATAGTTGGGCCTTGTGGCAGGCACCTATAGTCCCAGCTATTTGGGAGGCTGAGACAAGAGAATCACTTTAACCCCAAGAGTTGGAGGTTGCTATGAGCCATGACACCACCACACTCTACTAAGGATGACATAGTGGGACTCAGTCTCTAAAAAAAAAAAAAAGAAAGAAATACCTAAGTATCCTGGGGTGGAGCAAGATGGTGGGTCAGAAAGATTGTTTAGCTGAGCTTTTCTACAAGGACTGGAGAAAAAGAATCCAGGCATACCTCAGCCAGGGACCTTACCCAGAGTCACAGATCAGGGAGCACAGCAAGGAGGTGGTGAGCCAGATGCAGCATATGATCCAGAGCAGTGGAAATCTGATGCAACCCACCAGAATCGGCTGGCCACCCAGAGAGATCCAGGATAGGAGGAAACCTTTCCAGAGTTTTCGATTTTGGAGGGAAAGTGGACATTGAGTGGAAAGCTTGGAAGAGTTGGACAGAATCAACAGTATACAGCAACCAGATATGAATTCTGTTTGAAGTGAACTTGCCATGGGTTTGGTGGCTGGCAAGGCAGCAATACTGCAAAGGTATCAATGGCCAGGGGGTTGCCATTATGGAAAGGTCCTGAGACAGTCTTACCAGGGGCCTAAAGCACAGCAGTCTTAATTCCTCCTGCTGGGATCAGAACTCCACTCTTAGGACAGGCTGAGGGACTCTCGCACCCTATAAGAACTAGAGTCAGGGGGACAGTGATACCTGTCCCTTAACGATTCTTGTGAGCTTTAAGATCCCAACCCGGCAGGGTCTGAATGCTGGGGAAACAATCAGGGATCACTCAAGGCAACTAAGGTTGGAAAAAGAACCATAGAGGTTGCTGGCTGTGCTCTCTGTCTCCTAAGAAAACCACAGCACCATCTGATGTCCTGGCTACACCCTGCAACATACTGTCATCAAAAGTAAGGACTGTTTATTTGGCTTTGCTCAGGCTGAGGCCACTTCAATACCTAAGCTCTAAAACAAGATAATCTGAAACAAAGGAGGCAATGAGAAGGAAAAAGGAGAAGGAGGTGAGTAAGAAGAAAGAACACATGAGGAGGAACCAACAGAAAAATTCAAGGGCGGCGCCTGTGGCTTGGTGGGTAGGAAGCCGGCCCCATATACTGAAGGTGGCAGGTTTGAACCTAGCCCTGGCCAAACTGCAGACTAAAAAACAGTGGGGCGTTGTGGCAGGCATCTGTAGTCCCAGCTACTCGGGAGGCTGAGGCAAGAGAATCACCTAAGCCCAGGAATTGGAGGTTGCTGTGAGCTATAATGCTACGGTACTCTACTGAGGGCAATAGAGTAAGACTTTCTAAAGTCTTACTTCTCTTTCTAAAAAGAGACTTTTTAGAAAGTCTCTAAAAAAAAAAGAAAGAAAAAAGAAAGACTGAGCAACATGAAAAGCCAAAACAGAGGAATTTCCCCCAATGGACCACGAGGCAGCTATAGCAGAAGACTCCACCTATAAAGAATTAATGGACTTCACAGAAAGGGAATTTAAAATATGGATGATAAAGACAATAAAAGGGATAGACTGGCTCGGCGCCTGAGGCTCAAGCAGCTAAGGTGCCAGCCACATACACCAGAGCTGGGGGGTTTGAATCAGCCTGGGCCTGCCCAACAACAGTGACAACTCCAACCAAGAAATAGCCGGGCATTGTGAGGGGCACCTGTAGTCCCACCTTCTTGGGAGACTGAGGTAAGAGAATCGCTTAAGCCCAGGAGTTGGAGGTTGTTATGAGCTGTGATGTAACACACTCTAGCCAGGGCAACAGCTTAATGCTCTGTCTCAAAAAAAAAAGAACTAAAAATCATAAGAGAGATATGTAGAATATAGAAAGAATATGGTGGAGCTTAAGGAAATGAAGGAAACAATCAAGGAATTAAAGATGCAATACAAAGTATCAAAAGAGGCTGGGCGCAGTGGCTCAGGCCTGTAGTCCTAGCCCTCTGGGTGGCCAAGGTAGTTGGATTGCTTGAGCTCACGAGTTTGAGATCAGCCTGAGCAAAAGCAAGACCCCCATGTCTACTAAAAATAGAAAAACTGAGGCAAAAGGATCACTTAAGCCCAAGAGTTAGAGGTTGCTGTGAGCTATGACACTATGGCACTCTAGCCAGGGAAACAGCATGAGACTCTGTCTTGAAAAAATAAATAAAAATAAAACGATTAAAAGGAATATTTCCTTAAAAAAAAAAAAAAAAGGTTAGTCCAAGAAGAAGAAAGAACCTCAGAGCTACAGGATAAAGTTTTCAAGTTAACCCAGGTAGTTAAAGAGGCATAAAAGAAAAGAGAGAAAGCAGGACAGGTGATTAGAGAACTATAAGATTCATGCATGAAAGCATTCAAGCATACAAATAATAGGGATTCCTGAAGGGCAAGAAGACTGTACAAAAAGAATAGAAGTCCCATATCATAAATAAAAACTTCCCAAGTTTTATTAAAGACCCTGATATACTCCTTTCAGATGGATACTGAACCCCAGGTCATCTTAACTCTGACAGAGCCTCTCTAAGACACATTGTAATGAACCTGTCAAAGTCTAGATGAAAGAAAAAATTCAGCAAGCAGCCTCCCAAGTAGCTGGGACTACAGGCACCCGCCACAACACCTGGCTATGTTTTTGTTGCAGTTTGGCCAGGGCCAGGTTTGAACCCACCACCCTCAGTATATGGGGCTGGCACCCTACTCACTGAGCCACAGGCTCCACCCAGAAATATACATTTTTCTCATCAGCCCATGATACATACTCCAAATCAACCACATCCTACAATATAAATCAAACCTCAGCAAAATTAAAATAATAGAAATTATACCTATATCTTCTCAGACTTGTAAGGCGATAAAGATGAAAATCAACTCCAACAAAAACATTCAGCCCCACACAAAGACTTGGAATTAACCTTACGCTGAATGATAGCTGAGTTCAGGAAGAGATGAAAGAGGAAATCATTAAATTCCTCAAACATAACAACAGTGAAGACACAAGTTACCAAAATCTGTGAGATACAGCAAAAGCAGTCTTGATAGGGAAATTTATCACATTAGAGGCCTATATTCGAAAAACAGAAAGAGAGTGCATCAACCACCTCATGAACCATCTTATGGAATTGGAAAGGAATAACAATATAATCCCAAACCCAGCAGAAGAAAAGAAATAACCAAAATTAAATCAGAGATTAATGAAAGTGAAAACAAAAGAAATTCAGAAAATTAATGAAACAAAAAGTTGGTTCTTTGAAAAGATAAACAAAATTGATAAACCTTTGGCCAGAACTACAAACAGAAAAGTAAAATCTCTAATAACCTCAATCAGAAATTTATACAGGGGAAATAACAGATGCCACAGAGATACAAGAGATCATCTCTGAGTACTGGGCAAGAGACATGAATAGAACCTTCTCTAAAGAAGATAGACGAATGGCTAACAAACATATGAAAAAATGCTCATTGTCCCTAATCATCAGAGAAATGCAAATCAAAACTACCCTGAGATATCACCTAATCCCAGTGAGAATGACCCTTATCACAAAGTCTCAAAGCGGCAAATGCTGGCATGGATGTGGACAGAAGGGACACTTTTACACTGCTGGTGGAACTTCAATTTAATACAACCTTTTTTGGAAGGAAGTATGGAGAACCCTCAAAGAACTCAAATTAGACCTCCCATTTGATCCTGCAATCATCCATTACTAGGTATCTACCCAGAAGAAAATAAAAATCCTTTTCTCATAAGGACATTTGCACTAGACTGTTTATGGCAGCTCAATTTACAATCGCCAAAATGTGGAAACAGCCTAAATGCCCACCAACCCAGGAATGGATTAACAAGCTGTGGTATATGTAAACCATGGAATACTATTCAGCCACTAAAAAAGATGGAGACTTTACATCTTTTATATTAACCTGGATGGAGGTGGAACACATCCTCTTAGTAAAGAAAGCATTACAAGAAAGGAGAAGAAAGAATCCAATGTACTCTATTCTAATATGAATGGAGCAAATGAGCTAATACAAGGTGGGGAGGGGAATGAGCAAGTGAAGAGAGAGGAGGAGGGAAGGGGGGTTTGGTGTACAGTACACCTGTTAGGGGAGGGACCCAATTATAAAAGGGACTTTATCTAATAAATGCAATCCGTGGAACCTAATTCTTTGTACCCTCATGAATCCCAAAAAATTAAAAAAAAAAAAGGCGGGGCATGGTGGCTCAGGCCTGTAATCCTAGCACTCTGGGAGGCCAAGGCAGGTAGAGAACTTAAGCTCACAGGTTTAAAAGCAATCTGAGCAAAAAGCAAGACCCTGTCTCTACTAAAAACAGAAAAACAGAAAAACAAAAACCCATTCTCACTGGGTCTTACAACTGCAATTAATCCTAACATGACTTTGTGATAAGGGTCATTCTCACTGGGATTAGGTGATATCTCAGGGTAGTTTTGATTTGCATTTCTCTGATGATTAGGGACAATGAGCATTTTTTCATATTTTTGTTAGCCATTCATCTATCTTCTTTAGAGAAGGTTCTATTCATGTCTCTTGCCCACTACTCAGGCAAGACGATTGCTTGATCCCAAGAGTTGGAGGTTGCTGTAAGGTATGACACCCCAGCACTCTACCCAGGGCAACAGCTTCAGACTCTTGTCTCAAAAAAACTAAAAAAAAAAAATAATAGAAAAAAGAAATACCTAACTATCCTATGTAATATTAAGCAAAGGCCCCTTGAGAACAATAACTTAATAAAATTCCAGTACAATAAAATCTAGAACCTGTTTTTCTTTCATAGTAATTAGATCTAATCTAGCTTATTTAGCATCTACCAGTTAGTTAACCAAAGCTTACACAGAGGCTAATAATTGTCAGGTTTAGGTATCTAGTGCCCATGCAATATCTGTATTTCTTATTTAAATCTATGTACACTCTATGTGATGTCAGCATGGTGCTGAGAGACAGAGCCCTGCCTGAGTCAGGCCAAGGAAACCTGAGCTTCACACTGTGTATGAATGAGGTTCACAATGCCGTTAGTATTTTGTGTAAAGCTAAGTTATAGAACACAGCCACAGGCAAAGTACTTCTTATTACATATATAACTAGAAGAGCTCTAAGAATGAAATAATTCAAGATCCACCATCAATTAAGGACTCAGAGGTCAAAACAGTGGTGTGATGAGAAAGATAGTAAACTTAAGGCCAGATATCTTGGATTCTAATCCTGTTTCCTCCTCTTACCTACTGTATAATCTGAGACCAGTCAGTTACCATTTGAAGACCATTTCATACTATATAAAGGGTCCCTGGGAAAATCATACAAACTATGTAAATGTACTTACACACTATGAAGTACCAGATGGGTAACAAAGGGTTGTTAGAAATAATGATTTGTCCTCTCCTTATACATAAGGTTAGTCTGTGGAGATCATAACCTATATAACTGCTTCTTAATCCTGACAGCATATTAGAATAACCTGAGAATTTTTTAATCAAATTTTAAAAACAGATTAAATTTCGCCCAGCACAGTGGCTAGATTCCCTGACCTCACACATTCCAGACTGGCCTGAGCAAGAAGGGTGCCAGCCACATAAACCAGAGCTGGCAGGTTCGAATGTACCCTGGGCCTGCCAAACAATAATGACAACTACAAAAAAAAAAGTAGCTGGGCATTGTGGTGGGAGCTTGTAGGACCAGCTACTTGGGAGGCTGAGTCAAGAGAATCCCTTAAGCCCAAGAGTTGGAGGTTGCTGTGAGCTGTGACGCCATAGCGCTCTACCCAGAACAACATAGTAAGACTCTGTCTCAAAAAAAAAAAAAAAAAATAGCCAGGTGTTGTGCTGTGCACTTGTAGTCCCAGCTACTTGGGAGGCTGAGACAAGAGAATCACTTGAGCCAAAGAGTTTGAGGCTTCTGTGAGCTATGATGTCACAGCACTCTACTGAGAGCAACAAAGTGAGAATCTGTTTCAATAAAAAAAATAAACATTAAATTTAATTGCAGCACTTGAGGAGGCCAAAATGGGAGAACTGCTTGAGGCCAAGAGTTCAAGACCACCGTAGGCAATAGAATGAGACTCCATCTCTATAAAATATTTTTAAAAATAGCCAATCCTATAGTCCCTCCAACTCAGGGGGCTGAGGCAGGAGGATAGCCTGAATCTAGGAATTCAAAGCTGCAGTGAGCTAATCACACCACTGCACTCCAGGCCTGGGTGACAGAGCAAGACTCTGTCTTTTAAGGGGGAAAAGATAAATTAATCAACTTTAATTTGATTTAAACTGTAAATGTCTGGGTCTTACAACTATAATTAATCTGCTACAGGGTTCTACAGCACTTAGCCACACCTCCCAGTTACTACAGTTACTACAAAGCCTAATCTAAATGATTTTTTAAAATTCCATTTTTGAAGCGGCTAAGGCAACAGCCATGTCACCTGAGCTGGCAGGTTCGAATCCAGCCCAGACCCCCCAAACAACAATGATAGCTGCGACTAAAAAATAGCTAGGCTTGAGGCAGGCGCCTGTAGTCCCAGCTACTTGGGAGGTAGAGGCAGGAGACTCGCTTGAGCCCAGGAGTTGGGAGGTTGCTGTGAGCTGTGATTTCACAGCACTCTACCCAGAATGACAGCTTGAGGCTCTGTCTCAAAAAATTTAAAAAAAAAAAAAAATTCCATTTTGGACTATCCAAATCTCTATTCTCGAAATAATGTGAAGAGTTAATTATTAAGTAAAAGTATTATGGCCAAAACTAAATATTTACCACAAGGGGGAGCAGGTAAGTTATTTGGTTTCTATGAAAATAATGTAAAGCTAA
>CAUYQV010140693.1:0-62236 GCA_963574575.1 Galagoides demidoff
TAATCCCGCTGGCAGCTGTAAGTACAGCAGCAGTGAGATTGCAAACTGGAAAGGCCTTACCTGTGAGCTGTTTTGTTTTGGTTCTTTTGGATTTGGCACTCAGTTGAACTACTTTGGGAGAACTTGCACAAGAGGGCAGAGAACTTTAAGCTTTGTCTAGGGCCCCAGACTGAGCCACTGAGCTGAATGGAGCTGTGGGCCGTGAAGAGCCATTGTGGAGAACTTCCCCAGCAAGCTCTGCCCTCAGGGTCACAGAACAAGGATCAGGCAGGAGACCTTGGGTGAGTAATCTAGTGACAGAGAAGCCTAAAGGCAGGGACTGAGACTCCTTACAGCCTTGGCCCTCAGGGGCATAGAGTGAGATAGGTTTTGGCACACTGGGTAAGCGGGCAGCCACTTCAGGAGTAATCCCAATGACAAATGCTTTCCTTGGAGAGCTTCTGCTTAGCCAAGGTTAGCAGTTTAAGGTGTCTTTTAAGTGGGCTGAGGAGAGATTTAGACTTTCTACCATGCAAGGTTTGAGAAGTCAGCAGAGGCCTCCAGTCTCCATCTTGTATAGCTGTATCAACATCATGATTAACATCTCATACCCCAGAAGATCACCTGTTGCTCATACAATACTCAGTAATATATATACTGCTTTGTTTTTGGTTCGGTTTTGTTTTGTTTTAACTTCAACATTTTCCCTCTAGATTTTTTTTTCTTTCCTTTTTTTTTTTTTTTTTTTTAGACAGAGCCTCAAGGTATCCCCCTGGGTAGAGTGCCATGGCATCACAGCTCATAGCAACCTCCAACTCCTGGGCTCAAGCAAGTCTCCTGCCTCAGCCTCCCAAGTAGCTGGGACCACAGGCACCCGCCACAACCCCTGGCCATTTTTTGGTTGCAGCCGTCATTGTTGTTTGGCAGGCCCGGGCTGGGGATTCGAACCTGCCACCTTAGGTGTACGTGGCTGGCGCCTTAGCTGATTGAGCCACAGGCGCCGAGCCTGTTTCATGTATTTTAAAGCAAAAACCATTTGTATGTTAATCAAAAGAGAATTTTACTCCACAATTGGCTCCCATCAAGTTCTTCAACTGTTCTAATAGTAAGTTCATAAAGTAATGCTAACATTAATTATATGACTACTATATATGTATAAACATAACATACCTGTTAGTTAGCTTTTTAAGCTAAGTTACTTTTATTTTTGTAAATAATGTAACTATTACTATTTTCACTATTCCCAGTGTCAATACCTTTCAGATCTCCCTTTCTATTTCAAAAAAGCATAGGTGATTTGAGTGTGCAAATTCTTTCTCTGGAAATAACTTTTTAGGGGAAGGCTTACGGCAAATTTAATAAAACAATACTAGCATTATTCCAAGTTGTTCGTGGAGTGGAAGCTTTATTTCAAATACTTTTTCCACAGATGTCTGAAAAGTAGTTGATTTTACTCAGCTTCTATTTTATCTTACCTTAAATTCGACAAATGTTTTATTTTTACTCATTTCTTTGCCGTAAGAACACCTTCTTAGAATTTCTTTCTTTCTAAGAGTATGTGGTTCTAGTGCCGAAAGAGGCTCGGAATTCTTCATTATTATTTGTCTGTAAATTATGAACTGAGAAGACTTTTTTGAAGAGAACATCACACAGCAACTCCCCTAAGAAAGGGAATTTTGCCCAGAAAGCAGCTCAGGATTGTTAGAAATGACATCAGTAACTATAATGCGAATTCAGCTTGTCATTCCAAAACTATGGCCCTTTGAGACCATAATTTACTTTACCAGGGAGATTTTTTACTTTCACTTGCAAAGTCTCATTCTATGACAGAAAGACAATTATCCTAATAGGCAGGGTCTCCCGTCTGCCCTTTGCTGGTTTCAGTCGGATGCAGAAACACACACAGCACCCTTGCCCTTGAACCGTCTGCCTACAGACTGAGGTTCTTTTCCATTTTCAATCGTTTTGAGTCATAAATTGCACATAACTCTCAGTACAGAGGAAGGAGATAAGCCGTGTTAGATCCGTTTTTAACCATAAAAAAAGATTATTTAGAAAATGGCGGCTCATGAGAGAGAATAAATGATCTTTACTAAAATGAAGGAAACTGCATGCTTCTAAAAGAAAAAGCTTAAATAATTCCAGCATTTCAGGAAGCAATATCACCCATTGGCAAATCCTGATGGATTATTTATGCTTTTGGAATAGCGTCATCTAAGCATGCGACCATCCTTGATTAATAATGAACGTAGATTCAGGGTGACCATAGCATTGTATTGTGCTACACAGCCAGCACTAATCATTCGTAATAGATGCAGCAAATGTGATTAGTCTGTAATTACAATAGACCAGCAAGTGATGGCTCATCAGAGGAAAGTGTATAATAGAAGCATAGTACTGTAAATCACGCTTATGTGATAAAACATAAAAACCAGCCAGTCTAGGTTCTGCTGAATAGTTCAAAGATAATCTTTTTTTTTTTTGAGACAGAGCTTCAAGCTATCCCCCTGGGTAGAGTGCCATGGCATCACAGCTCATAGCAACCTCCAACTCCTGGGCTTAAGTGAGTCTCCTGTCTCAGCCTCCCAAGTAGCTGGGACCACAGGCACCCGCCACATCTTACTGTCATTCTTTCAAAGGGATGATTATGGTGAATGGGATTAAAAGAGAGATGTGGGTGCAAGGGAATGAGAAGGGGAACTGAACAGAATCAGGGTGAGGAGGAGTTGATATTCTCAAGTTATGTTGAACTGTATTCTTCTCTTCTTTGTTTTCCTGGGGAATGCCACCCCGGCTCCGTAGCACCTCCCATCTCCTTATCAGTGATTATTGTGGAGGATATATCAAATCGTCTTCAGCGTTTGGGTTTGCATTTATCTTCTCTTCTTACCATAAACACTTTATGTACAGTAGACAGCTTTATCTCTAACGTGTTGTATTCTCTGCAGGTTCTCTGTAGTTGAGGTATCTTTAGATGGTCAGAGCTGGAGTTATGGGCAGCCCCCATGTTTACTCTGCAAGCTGTCTGTAACCTTAGTGTACCTCTGTCTGGATGTCAGCCAACTGCAGAGAGGTGCGGGCATCTACCCTGGTATGTAGCATCCCCTTGTTAAGAGCTCAGTTGCCTTTATGCTAAAGGAGTTCACATGTGCATTAGTCATGTTAAGAGACCGTAAGTTCTGTGAAGAGACTTGAGGAAAAAATCAAATGTGTTGTGAAAATGTTAGAATTTGAGGCTTGGCGCCTGTGGCTCAAGTGGCTAAGGCGCCAGCCACATATACCTAAGGTGGCGGGTTCAAATCCAGCCCTGGCCTGCCAAACAGCAATGACGGCTGCAACCAAAAAATAGCCCGGGTGTTGTGGCGGGCAGCTGTGGTCCCAGCTACTTGGAAGGTAGAGGCAGGAGACTCGCTTGAGCCCAGGAGTTGGAGAACATATTAACCATGGTAATAGGTAAAATTTTATTCCTGAGAGCCAGTCTCGAGTTATTATGTGGATTTATTTTGTTTTTGTGACCCAAACCCCAAAAGTTAGAACAGTTTCTCTTTTTATCAACTTGTCCTTTTAAACAGGTGCCGTGTCTTAGTTGATTTGACACATCCTTAAGTGCAACTTCAAATAAACTTGATGTGAAGTGAAAAAACAATTTTCTTCTTCATTACAAAAATAAGTTTATGGAGAAGAGATAGAAAGTAAGAGAAGGGCCTGGCTTAAGAGTCCTTGAAGGCTGAGTCTCTCGCCCGCATTTTCTCTGTGTGATCTCACTGTTCACACAGTGTCGGGGGGACCTGTGTAGTCCTGAGTGTCAGGATTTGTGTATAAATGATTTGCTTTTCTCCGTGCACTTCTCTTCAAACCCCCATTTCAGACAATAATGATACTTTATAAACTGCTTTTGGATGATAAGGCTTCATAAGTGGTGTAATTGATTGGGAGTAAAAACATCTTATTTCTAGTACCTTTTGTCTTATTCACATCTTTTGGAAATTGGATTTTCATGTATTCATTTTGTGTAAGAGGTGGGAGAGGTAAAAGTTTATTTTACTGGAATGATGCGTGTGTGTATATGTGTGTGTGTGGGCACAAGTGCTTCATTTTTCATTGCCAAAATGGTTAACATCATCTACTTTAATGGTGAAATTTTATGAGGATTGTGTCACATATAAAAACCAGAAGACATTTACTTGAGTATTATCTTTATTTCATTTTTAAAAATTTTGCTTTCTCCATACGTGCTAAAAGGCTCCCGTAATCTACAATGACCAAAATTTTAATGGAATCTATATTGGGAATAATATCATTCATTTGCTATTACAAGTAGAGTAAAAGCCACAGATTTTATCCTCCACCCTTACTAATTTGGGTAAGAGAATAAATAAAAATATTATTTTTCTGTTGACAACATTAAATGCATCTTAATTTTTCCCTTCTTAAAAGAGAGAGTATGGTGTCCACAGATGTATAACATTTGCCTTAAAGTTCAAATCTATGCTTTGTCTAACCACTTCTGAAATGTTCCCTGAAATTTCAGTCTGAAATGTAAAATATCAAGAACAGGTTACGAGTTAACTTCTTTTTATTATTTTTTCCCAGAGTCTCAAAAGATAAACAACTAATATTTATAAATAAAAGTAAAAGATAATTTAAAAAAACAGATCATGCCAAATCTTACAGAAAATAGAAAAAGAAAAAGTATTTCAAAATCATTCTATTTCATCTGGATACACCTGATATTAAAACTGGAGAAAACATATTATTATAAAGGGGAAATTACAAACACATTTCACTTATAAATGAGGATGCAATATCCTAAACAACATATTACCAGGTTGAATTAAAAATTAACATTTAAGTAATATGCTTTGGTCAAAATTAAATCTAATTTATGTGAGCATTAGTCACTATTTTCTTTTCTTTTTTCTTCTTTTCCTTTCCCTCACTCCCTCCCTCCTGATTTCCCCTTCAGTACATTATGCTATTAAGATAATCAAAGTTAGTTTGATCTCCTGCCTTGCAATAAAGGGTGTCTTAAACTTCCTGTAAATTCTTTTCTATTTTTTAAAAATGTATACATACTTGATATTGATATATCTATCCTGAAAATTCATATAACTTCTTTTTTTTTGAGACGGAGCCTAAAGCTATCCCCCCTGGGTAGAGTGCCATGGCATCACAGCTCATAGCAACCTCCAACTCCTGGCCTCAAGCGAGTCTCCCAAGTAGCTGGCACCACAGGCGCCCACCACAACGCCCGACCATTTTTTGGTTGCAGCCGTCATTGTTGTTTGGCGGGCCCGGGCTGGGGATTTGAACCCGCCACCTTAGGTGTATGTGGCTAGCACCTTAGCTGATTGAGCCACAGGCGCCAAGCCTATAACTTCTTTTTTGATAGAAAACTATAGTCTGTATAATTGGAAAGGAGCTAGATATAAATATCTTTCATTGTTAACAGGGATTGCTTTTACTTGCTTAAAGAAATGATCTGTTATTTTTGCTATATTGTTCCATCCTGTCAGTGGGTGACATGTGGTGTTCATTGTGAATTTGTTATGTAAAAGCTGAAGCATGGAGAGAGACCTATCTCTTTCTGTATCACGTAACTTTCTGGTGGAGAAGAATGAAATATATCAAATCACATAAGCTTATTTACATGACTTACAGAAGAATAGTTTATTTAAGAAATTAAAATAGTCATTTCTTTTATTAGTTTATAATTTATACCCTCTCAATGTATAAAAATAAAAGGACATGATTAAATTATAGTTAAAGGCATCAAATTTGGTTACTAAGATCCTTTTTAGGAAAGAAAATGATAATGATAAAGTCTAGTGAATTTTCAAAGTACAAGTGAACAAGTCAGGAAAAACTTCGGTGAGATTCAGTGATAAATGTCTTCAGAGTGGCTAACACCCAGCTTTTTTGCATCTCTAAAAATATATAACACCCCATTTCCAAATACAGTTTCAGAAACTAAGATAATAATTCGTGGAAGGGGAAACAGTTCCATGTAATATGAGGCTGGATTAACCTGTTTACATGGGATGCTTGACAGGCTCACTCAGCCCTCCTGGCACTCTCCTGTCAATACAGTGGGAAAGGTTAGGAGTTTTTTTTTTTTCGTCTATTAATGTTTTAAATTTTGCTGGGGTACCTGTGGCTCAGCGAGTAGGGTGCTGGCCCCATAAACCGAGGATGGCGGGTTCAAACCCGGCCCGGCCAAACTGCAACAAAAAATAGCTGGGTGTTGTGGCGGGCACCTGTAGTCCCAGTTACTGGGGAGACCGAGGCAAGAGAATCGCCTAAGGCCAGGAGTTGGAGGTTGCTGTGAGCAGTGACGCCACGGCACTCTACCGAGGATGACAAAGTGAGACTGTCTCAAAAAAAAAAAAAAAAGTTTTAAATTTTTGCTCCCTGGTCTGAGTCCAGCTGGGTGCAGAAAGTAAGTGGCAGGCGACTTTGGTTAAGATGTGCTGGGGTTGAATTCTCATCCACATCGCTCTCTTGACCAGAAAACCTTTTGCTCTCGGTGTTCTGATGGGAGGAGCTGTGTCTCATCTTTTGTCCGTAGCTGTCCCCAGTCATTCTTCAGTGTGACACCAACCATTCTCCCGTGCCTGGTGCACTTTCTGAGCAGGGCAGTTTCTTTCGGGTTCTACTCGTAGATGTGATGCTGAGGCCTCCTGAGCCTATGGAGATGTCCATAGCTCAGAGAAGTTGCATTTCCTGCCGTCACCAAAATCCTACATGTGCGTTTCTTCCCTTTCCCCGGAAAAGTAGTGAGAGGGACAAGTAGAATCTTCTGAAGTCACAAGAAACCTAATCCTGAGAAATTCTGACAAACAGCAGTTAAGAGGAGCACTCTAGCTTATGAAAAACCTACCCTGTGTTAGTGGTCTTACCTGAGAACTTACTGTGTGTGCTAGACGTGATTCTAAGCAATTGATACTTGTTAAGTTACAATAAATCTCTGAGGTGATTACCATTCTAAAAATCCATCTTCCAGTCAACCCATTTTCCAGATAAGGAAACTGAGGCATGGCGAGGCTAAACGACTTACCCAGACTTCCGTTATAAGAAGCAAAACTAGAATTTGAACCCGGGCACTCCTTCCTCTGGTTCCCTGGCTCTTAATCACTGTACCATGTGGTCGGCCTGCCTTCCTCATGAAAGGCATTTTCTCCAGGGGTCAGTTTGCAGACATTGTTTTGTCTTAGTATACAGTTTTCGCTCTGGGACTGCCTGTATACTGTGTTGTCGGGCCTTCCGATTTCAGCACCATCTACTAGGTCCTGCTTGATCTCACTAGGCTTTTTCAAATGCTTTAATTCTTTTTGCTAATATAAGAGCTATGGGAAATAAAAGTATGTCCCAATATGATTAGGAACAAGGACAGCCACTTAATTGGCATCCTTCTATCTCCAGTTGAATGTGTCTGTTAAGACATTTTCTCTAGATCTTTGAGTCATTTTTCTCTGGTACATTATTCTAATTAACCTCATCTCTGTAGCCTACATTTTATTTCATATTAGCCTCTGACCACCCAATAATTGATTTGTTCCACTCAATCACCTGTGTGAAAAAGTGTGGCAAGCAAGAAGGGTCTCCTTCCCAAAGCATCAGTCCTGTCCCTGGGTGTTTTCCCAGAAAATAGGATCAGAATGTTCTGTTAGTTCTTGGAAACATTTACCTAGAAAGCTGTTTATTTACCAGGGTGAAGATTTGGGGGTACTTGGCAGTATTACTGGATATAAGAGTTAGAGGGCCTTTAAGAGTTATGTGGTCAATAGAATTACAGATTCATAAGCTGTGTGCCAAGAACTTTGACCTTCAGATATTAGTAAACTATGAGGTATGGATAAAATGTGTAAAGGTCAGTTGTAAGGGACTGCCAACAGGTAATTTTTACTTAAAGGGTTGAAATACCAGTATCTCCTTGTTAACACAAGGAGAAGATCCCTTTTCATGTATCTGGATCTTAACATACTGAGCTTACCATTTATGAGGTCTCTGGTCTGAGTGACCCCTTAGGCATAAATGGGAATTAATTGGCTCATGACGTTGAAAAGCTGAAGGTAGAATTAGCTATGGGGACATGTGGAGCAGGGGGTTTCAGACTGCGCCATCAGGTCTCGGTCTTGGTCTCCTGCCTGTGGTCCTCTCCATGTGGGATCTATTGACAGAGGCATTACCCAGGTTGTGCCAGGATAACCTTTCATGAATCTGTTTTCTTAGCAACTTCAGCAGAAAGGAATCTTTTCTTAAGAGTTCTAGCAGCTGTCACAGAATGTGGATTTTCTTGCTTCTGCGATTGGTCTGGTGTATGCCTCTGGCTGAAATACTCTGCAGCTGCGGCAGGACTGAGCAGGGGCCGTGCTGGCTCTAGGGTAGGTCGTGTGCCCATCTCTGAAACCGGCGGTGGCCTCTGACCTACATAAGACACTGGAGAGTAGGGGAAAAGGGTGCTGGTTTCAGAGAAGGCAGGTATAATTCTGAGAAAATGGACTGTGTGAGCCGTGTAGGTGCTGTAATATTACTCGATGCACAATAGATGCATGGCGTTTGCAGAGTAGGGGAAAGAATCTTTAAATACCAGGTGGTCTGGCTAACCGTGACTGAGGGTCATCTCTGAGATTTTCCCTATGAAGCTGTGTACCTACTACTCAGACATCTCCAGTGATGTTTACTACCTTGAAAGAAGGCTGTACCCCAGAAATACCACCACGCCTCTGTCCTCGAGGTACCTGGAGTTCCTTCACTGCCTGCCTCCCTACTCTTCATTCTTCTCTCCAGCCATCCCTTTACTGTCCATCCCGAATGAGGTCCTATGGTCAGATACTTGATTTTAACATGCTTAGATCTGCAGATAGACAAGCCAAGTATAATATGATGATAGAGAAACTCCAAGAATACTGATGGTTTGTGTGTATGTGATTGGGGAGGGGGTCAGGCAAGGGAGATTGGAAAGCCACCCAGGAGCAATGACCTGGCCAGGACCTCAGAGAATGAGTAGAGTTGTCAAGTGACGAAGAGAAAATGGTCTTATGGTGGACTTAGCATCTCCTCTGTAGGTTTAAACCCTACGTTATATTCTTGCTTTCGGATGACCTGGGAGAATCGGCTTATAATATATCTTAGCCCTGCCAAAATGCCACATGTCTTGTCAACAATGTACATAAATAATGGAAATAAAAAGCTGCTGCTGAAGATTTTTGTACAGTTAAGTCACACGCATCTTTCAAATTATTGCAGTTTATTATTTCCTAGTAAGTACATAATAAATGAATAGCTAAAGCCTCCATAAGTGGGGAGAAAAAATTGTGTTTTTTTGAGACAGAATCTCTCTCTGTCACCCCAGGGTTGAATGCCATGGTGTCATAGCTCACAGCAACCTCAAACTCTTGGGCTCAAGAGATCCTCTTGCTGCAGCCTCCCAAGTAGCTGAGACTACAGGCTTCTGCCACAATGTCTGGTACTTTTTATTTTTTCTACAGGGTGGACATAAAGTTTGTGCACGATTTACTGTGCACACCAACTTTCTGTCCACCCTGCGTGTTTTTGAGAGAGAGATAGGGTCCTTTTCTTGCTCATGCTGGTCTCAAACTTCTGAGTTCAGGCAGTCCATCTACCTCGGCCTCTCAGAATGGTACCATTATAGGTGTGAGTCACTGTGCCTGGCCTGTGAGTGAAATTTTAGTAAGTTAAATTACAGAATTTTTTATTCCACTTTTCTAAGAATTTTGAAAGGGTTGGATGTTGTTTATTCATACATTCTGATGGGGAGGGTAGAGGCAACAAAGTATTTTAAACTTCATTTTTCTTATCTGATAACTTGCAAATAAAAACAGTATCTTCCAAAGGCTTAGGGTTGATACAGAGAATAAACATCTTGAGCCACATGAAATTGTGAGTACGATGCTAGCACCTACTGAGGCCTCCCACAGATGTCATTCATTATAATCAGAAGGCATCTATGATTTTTACCTTACCAGTTGTTAAAGGCCTAAAAATTACTCATGTCCACTTAGCTAGTTGATGCAAAAAATATTTTTCCACATGCCCTGAATGGATGTAGTTTTTATTTTCACATGTATTTTATTTAAAAAATTAACGATATTAAAGATGATGAGAATTTAGCAAAGGGCTTTAACTCTGCTTGCTTTTATTGCTTCCCTGAATTAATAATTTTCAAGTCCATCATATTCTCTCCTTGGCCCACAACTCATCCCATATTTGGATCTTGGCAAATGATGACTTGGTTAATTAGGCAGTCTGTTAACTCTGATTACTAAGTTAGAACAGATCAGCATAGAAGGCATCACTGTGCAATTTGGATTAGAAGGCTCTTCATTTTATCAAAACAGATTTACATTTATGGATAAGTGTGTTGAAATGCATTACGTTAAAATGATGCATTTCGTAAAGAAATTTAAAAGGGAAAAAGAATTATTTCTTCCGACTAAGTTTCTTTTTTTTTTTTTTTTAAATTAATGACATTTGTCATACTCTCTTTCACTAGGAATATACTTAAAAGCTTGGGAATTTCTTTTAAGGCTTGAAAATTAGAGCTTTTTTAATCCCTCGATTATACAAATATGATGGACGCATCACATTTTTCCTTGAGTATAATTTGTGTAGTGGCACGTGTTATATTCCACTCCCGGCCACACTGGCCTGTGATATTGGAGTTACTTGTAGAAATGAATCTTGACTGTGTTCGGGGGATTCATGGTTACATTAGGCTGGCCCTCTTTTACAGCTGAAGGTATTGGCAGTTGTGAAATATGACGGGGCCTCCCTCTGTTGTCTTTTTCTTGTCTGATGTTCACTGTCCCTTAAGGGCAGTTGAGTATCAACTTGCCTGCTCTATTTCTATCTCCTCCTTTCATTTCTTAGCATATAACTCTTAGTATTGTTAGACACGGAATAATTTCCCAGACTCACCAAACCCTGAAATCTACATTAATAACTACCCCAGATTTTGTCAAGTATCAGTTAACATTTACAAGATGGAGCCTCAGCCCTTCCTCCCACTTCTGGTACACCCCACATATGAGTACATACACAGGCTCACACACATACACTCTGAACATCGTAACTGGTGCCTGTGAGGGGTTTCATAGGTATTTGTTGAAGACCGAAGGCACAAAAGATGAACCATGGACCACCTCCCACTTGGAGGCTCCTGAGCAGCCATTAGAGTTGGTTCAACAACTAGGACTCTGTCCCATATTGTCACTGTCGGATTAAATGGAGTTGATGAATTTAATATTTTTTCAATAAGCTTACTGAAATCTTGTTTTGTGCTCTAGTTCCATGGGAAATAGAGAAATCAAAAGAGGCAAAATAGGCCAAGGTCGGTGGATCGCTTGAGCTAACGAGTTTGAGACCAGCCTGAGCAAGAGCTAGACCCTGTCTCTAAAAATAGCCGGGCATTGTGGCAGGCACCTGTAGTCCCAGCCACTTGGGAGGCTGAGGCAAGAGGATCACTGGAGCCTAAGAGTTTGAGGTTGCTGTGAGCTATAATGCCACAGCGCTCTACTGAGGATGACATAGTAAGACTCTGTCTCAAAAAAGAAAAAATGAGAGAGAGAGAATGAGAATCCAGTATTCTACCCTGACTCAGTTTAGATCTCCTTAGTTACCTGTGGTCAGCCATGGTCTGAAACAGGTGAGAACAGTCCAGTAAGATAGTGAGCGAGAGAACCCACATTCATATAACTTATGGTGTTAGGATTATCCTATTTTATTGTTGTTTAATCTCTTACTGTGCCTAGTTTATAAATTAAACTTTGTCATAGGTGTGCATGTATAGGAGAAAGCATAGTATACATAGGGTTTGGTACACTTCATGATTTCAGGTATGCACTGAGAACCTTGGGATGTATCCCTCGTGGATAATGGGGGATGCTATATTCTTTTTTTGGCTGGGGCTGGGTTTGAACCTTCCACCTCTGGTATATGAGGCTGGTGCCCTACTCCTTTGAGCCACAGATGCCACCTGTGGCGCTATATCCTTTTTATTCCACATACTTAGTGTCTTATTGATTGATCATATTCTAGTTATTCTGGATGGAAACAGCAAACCTTTTAGTTCTTTATTTTTATTCAGTGGTAACATCTAGTTTAGGTAAAACTGGCTTTTCTAGTCTAGAAGACTCTCCTGATATTGAAGGCAGATGCAGAAGTTTGCTTAACCCAGAATGGAAGTTGGGGTTTTATGAATTTGATTATTTTGTCTTAATTAAGGAATACTTAATAATGATGATTATGGGTGTCTCTCATTTTGGAGCAGTTACAGCTGGTTATTCAAAGCCAAAGTGATGTTTTGAGCTCTAGTTTGATGGATCTGAATGACAATCAGCCTGAATAATTCAGTTTCCTGCTGGCTTCCCTGCCACTCCAGGCCTTCCTAAAGAAAGAACCAAATAAGGAATTTTTAAAAACCCAAATTATTCTGGATTATATTAATTCTTATAGTTATTTTCAACAAGGCGGTTTGACAGAGAGACACAGCCTGGGAGGTTTACATGTGAGGTCAAGCTTTCAACCCATTAATTTCCATCTTTTAAAAACGGGGCTTTAGTTACCTAAATAATATATGTATCATAATAAAGTCTTGCTAATAGAGCAAAAAAGTCCTCTAGAAAACAGCTGCCTGAGGAATGAGATAAGAAGTAAAGTCGACTTGGGTTTTCAAGCATCCCTTGGGATGGGAAATCCTTATACCACATCCGTGGTCCTCACGAAGTCTTGATGGTAACATTGGGAAACTTTCTCCATTAAGTGTTTCCTTAATGACTAGGTCTGTGGATACAGGCAAGCAGAGTTATTGGAAGGTTGGATACTATTACTATGTGGTTTTATTAATTAAATTTATTCCTTTAAAATGACCTTGGATGAAAACAACCACCTCTTCTGTGGTCATGGTTAGCAGATGTTTACCGTAATTCTTTGCTCAGTGAAAAAAATGTCTCTTCCACCCAACAAAAACAGCCACGTTTGCTTGGCTAAATCATAACTTTGGCACTTGGGTCTTACTTTATATATCATGGCTCCAGTCACACAACCTTTCCAAGTGTGAGGCTTAGATCACTGACTCCAACATCTGCAGGAGAGCTTTGCTCACAGTGATCTATTATGTGAGTGATTAGTTCTTATACTGTTTTTGGCGTTCACCCTTCCTCATTGAAACCAATATCCTATATGCAAGCCTCTCCTTGTTTTTCTTGTGTAAGTATGCTAGCCCCTCCTCAGTGTTTAAAGCTTTCACCTAGGCCTATGGCGATTTTAGTGAGCACTTTGATCATAAAAATAAAGTCAAGGTTGGCCTTTTTAATCTGAGAATTTGATTTTTCCTGGGCTCTCTGAAATAAAAAGCGTCTCCTTTCTTCACACTCTGTTCAAAAAGCACAATTTCTTATTGCATATGGGACCTACTTAACCATCTTACTCCATATATACATATGGAGTAAAATATATATATATATATCCAATTTCTGGTGTTTTTATTTGTTTTAAATGCAGTCAGTGATCATGAACCTACAGATAGTCCCTGCCCACGCCTGCCATTCAATGCCCTTCATGGTTCAAATAAGTATTTCAGGACCAGCTCCTCATCTGTACTGAATTTCTGCATGAAGAGTGCGGGTATTTCAGGACCAGCTCCTCATCTGTACTGAGTTTCTGCAGTGAAGAGTGCAGGTATTTCAGGACCGGTTCCTCATCTGTACTGAATTTCTGCAGTAGCAGTAAAGAGTGCGGGTATTTCAGGACCGGCTCCTCATCTGTACTGAGTTTCTGCATGAAGAGTGCCTCCTGCTCTTCAGCAGTGCTGGAAGGAAATACAACAATAAAACTTTGCTTTTCTTGGGAAGCTCCTCCCTTTGGAATGGAGAACTCTGGGTGGCTCTTCTTATTTTGTTTCCATCGCCAAAATAAGCAGGGATCTTGCATAACACCAGGGTAGGAAAAAAGAAGTAATTTTAAGGGAAACATATGTTCATGTTGAAAAAAAGGGAGTTAGAACGGACAGGGGGATAGTGGCACACAGGATAAAAGGCATTTGCTTTTCAATTCAGGTAGGAAACCAGGGTTTGAGCATGTTGATATATTTTATAAAATAAAAAATTAAGTTGCTTCCCCCTGTCCCCAAGCCTATTCTTTAACCCAGTTACCCATAAATCTTGAGAGTGAGAAACCGAGGCTTATAGGCAAGTTAATTGATACATGTGGTGTAAAATGGATCAAGTCCTGTATTTGTTAAATGATTTTCCTCTGATCTTAGCACTAAGTAATGTCCTTAATGATCTCTTGGTTTGAGATTCCTGCCCTAATCTGAAATCAAAGCTGAAACGATCCAAATATGATTCTTATTTGCTCTGACTTAAGAAGAACAGGAGAGAGGTCTGAGTATTAAAATGATCCAAAAATGTCTACTTTAGCTGTTTGGCTGATGAGTGGACATATTATTTGTCCTTTTAACTGATTCCAAATAATCTATTAAAAGAAATGGAGCAGACACTTTAGGGTTTCAGAGTGTTTGTGGGAGGCAGGTTTTGAAAATGTAGCTAATTTGCAAAAAGGAAAAAAAGGAAAGAATAGGAAAAAAGATAGACAGAAAAATTCCTTAAATTAAGATTGATCATTTACCCCTCCTCAGAGTATGAAAATTTCAGAGCTAGGTGAAAACCCAGCAAAGTTCTTCTTTCCTCATTATAAATTAAACACTTGTGTCTTTAAAATGTAGCTGGGAAGAAGGTAAGGCCCAGGGGCATTCTGGGTACTGACCTGTGTCTTCCACGCCACAGCCAGAGGGCCTTGGATAGACACACACATTTGTTGGGGCCAAGGGCCCAGGAATAATGCCTAGCATGGACCTGGAACTATTTGTACATGTAGTTCTTTATTGCATATGCAAGTACATCCAAACAGAGATGCGTGTAAGACCTAGGAAGAAGCTCAGCTCTGGGCGGCGCCTGTGGCTCAAAGGAGTAGGGCGCCGGCCCCATATACTGGAGGTGGTTGGTTCAAGCCCGGCTCCGACCAAAAACTGAAAAAAGAAAATAAGTAGCTCAGCTCTTAGCAAAGAAGGGGTCGGGCTCTCATTGAGTGTTGATACCAGCAGGTTTGGAGACTGGCAGGGTAGATCCAAGCTTGTATTTGATCTGTTTGATTCAAAGAATCTAGTTGAAGCCAGGTGAGGCTCATGCCTATAATCCTAACACTCTGGAAGGCTGATGCAGGAGGATCCCTGAGTGCAGGAGTTCAAGACCAGCCTAAGCAAGAGGAAGATCCCATCTCTACTAAAAAATAGAAAAATTAGCTGGGCACTGTGGCTCATACCTATAGTCCCAGCAGCTGAGGCAGGAGAATAGCTTGAGCCCAGGACTTTGAGGCACTGGAGCCTGGGCACAGAGTGAGACTCTGTCTCAAAAAACAAACAACAAAAAGCCCAAACAGACATACAACAGAAAAAGAATCTAATTGAGACTTAAAAACTCATAGGGGAGAAAATACCCTTTTCCCCACAACGATATGACACAAAGCTAAAGTCCGATTACTTTTAGATTCTCAGTTTAAGATTCAGCTATTTAAGTTGGTCTACTCCTTTTTCTCCCAAAGGCATCAAAAATCATTATCAGTAGCACCTGAGTCATTTCACTGTTGGAAAGACTAAGTTAAAAAAAAGAAAAAAAAACTATGTATGTGCATAAGGAAAACAATTCTGAGTTAGATTTCCTTTCAGTCTTTACAGGAGCAGGCTAGATTTTGTTGTTTTTCTGTGTTATGGTCCTTTGGGATTACCACACTACAAATGTTGGCAGATGCCATCTCTCTATTAGAAGTAAGAAGGGCCTTGGGGAAGGTGTAAGAGCACACTGGAAATCCCAGAAGTCTTGTTGAGTAATTATAATGTGACCATTTTTCAAGTTCTTACATATGATAACTATTTTTATAAGCAATGTGCTGAAACCGTCTTATAGAATCCTTATGAGTACTGTGAAGCAGCTACTCTTAGTACCTTTACGTTAAGGGTGAGTAAACTGAGGCTCAGAGAGATTACCTGCATTAAATTGCCTGGAGTCACAGAGGAAGTAACTGAAGCTGTATAGGGTCTCCTTTAGTTGCCAGGGACGTACCAATGCCATTTCCTTGGTTCTGATATTGTACGCAGGCAGCTATCTGAGATGTCACCATTGGGGGAGTCTGGGGAAAGGGCATAGAGAGTTCTTCACACTATTTGTGTAGCTTCTTCTGGTCTGTAATTATGTCAATATTAAAAAATTTTCAAGGCAGATACTAGGTTTGGACCCAAGATCTGTTTGCATTTATAATCCAGATTTTCACTGCTTCACCTTTTTAGATCACTTGACTAGTAAGATACTCTGTGCTCCGCTGTCTATCCAGAGTCAGAGTTTCAGGTCCCTCTGACCACATCACATGGTCTCCCATAGCCTCCTCGTGGTTTTTAAGAACAAAGATCCATCCTTGATTTGTATAATGGATTTGTAAAATAGATTTGTAATTTCTGATGTGCATGTGAAAATACGCATGGACATCTAGAAAAGAGAATGGCAATAGTAAGCCAAAATTTGGTAGCTTGCAGCACGTATACACGATAAGCTACAAAAAATTTGTTTTCACAGGGGAAGATATTTGTGTAGCAGAAAAAAAAATGCCAGATTCAAATTCAGAGAACCTGTGTTTTTTAAAGCTGTATTTTTTTCCTGCTAACTCGTGTGATTTCCATTTCCTCATTTAGGAAATCAGTAAGAAGAGAATCATATTCTACCAGAAACTTCCACAGATAAATAACTTGGGGACATTTTAGATAATATAGCTTCAAACCTGTGTCTTCACTGAATAAAAATGACTGCTTTAGAAGTTACTCAGTCTTACGCCTGGAGAATCAAATTCTAGGATATGTTGGTGGATTTGCTAACTAGGTGATTAACTCCAAGTAATTATTCATTTGAGATATTGTTTCTTTTTTAATATAGGTGTTTACAGCTATAAATTTTGCTCTGAGCATTGCTTCCCCTGTGCCTCCCAAGTTTTAGTATATCTTCATTTTCATTCATCTCAAAGTGATTTCTGATTTTGTCTTGACTTCCTCTTTGAGTCTTTGGTTCTTTCTGTAGGAGTGCATCATTTAATTTATACATGTTTGTGGATTTCCCAGATTTTTTTCTGTTATTGACTTGTAATTTAATTCCACTGCAATTGGAGAACATACTTTTAAAATATAGTGAGACAAGTTTTATGGCCTAGCATATGGTCTGTCTTGAAGAATGTCCGTGAGAATAATGTATATTCTTTGGCTTTGGGATGGGAATTTGCAGGCTCTCTGTCAGGTCTGGTTGGTTCACAGCGTTGTCCATGCCCTCCGCTTCCTTGCTGATCATGTCTTGTTCTGTGCTTTATTGGTAGTCAGGTACTGAAGTCTTTTGCTGCTGTTGTTGAATTGCATCTTTCTCTTTCAGTTTTGTCAGCTTTTGCCCCAGGTATTTTGGAACTCTGTTTGTACATGAGACTTTCTTGACACTAAAAGAAGACATTCTTGTTCTGTCACCCACTCTTAGAACTTCATTCCGTTCTATGGCTTAGAAATCATCCCACCTGTGAAAAAGTTTAGTTTTATAATGGCTCTCTGACATTGACAGAGACATTTAGGCCATATTTACACAGGTAAAGAGAAATGAAGGATTAATGGCTTATTCAATGAATGTTTGGTTTTTGTTTGTTTTAAATTATAGGCAGTGGGTAGGGTCCCGTTGAGGCCAAAGCACCATTATCTTCAGTAGCAGATGACTGGGAGCCTTGATTTATGCAGATCAATGTTTCATCTGTACTATTCACTTACTCTGTGTAGACATGGACTAACTCAGTACAAACATGATTCATAGGAAGAAAATATGCTTTTTTTTTTTTTTTAGCAAATAAGAATAAAATGTAATTTTCTGGTTGTTGCTAAATCTGTGACTCTACAGCCCTTTCTGTGTGTAGGCTGCATGGCAAACTCCAGGTGCATCTGTCATACAGAAATTGCTTTTCCCCAAAAGTACAGAAATGTGAAATAAACCAATTTGGGTGCAAGGAGTGTATGCTAGGTTTCCTTAGTATCTATCAAACATCTCCATACACTCAATGATTAGGCCTAATCAAAGAGTTAGAACTAGCCAGTTTCTGCACAAACGCATATATAGCTTCTACTTAGGCAACGGAACTACTGATGGATTGTTTTTGCTAACAGTATTATGGCCAAACATTTAATTTGTTTCTTTTCAGCAGTATTATAAATTTGTTCTAGACATCAATCAGTGGGTGGACAGCGGGCAGGAGGTTATACACACACAGGCACATACACGTATATGCATAAAGAGATAATTCCTTGTGGAAGGATTTTTTTTTTTTAAAGGCATTGGTCTTTCATATCAAACAATTCCTTAGCCATTTTTATTATTGTTAACTATATCCTGGTGTTTGCCCGTGAGCTATGACATACTTTAAATGTGATTTTAGAATCACTATGAATAAAATATGATTTTTCAGGAGAGATTCTGTATGTATATTAAACACATATTCTTTTCATGTCATGTATAGGAACGGTCGGTAGAGTTGATTGTTGGTGGAGGTAACCATGTGGTTCTGTATCTAACTTACTCTCAGGGAAGAATTATTGTCTTTGTCATTTTGTTTCAATGTGGGACCTCTCTACCCGCTGGGTTTCCCAACAGCCATCAGCTAACTGCTCTAGCACCATACTGCTACCAGCATTCCTGGTTCACAACTATGAAGTAAACAGAAAATCTTGCTAATTTGAGCCCAGTAGGAACCTTAACACTGTAATGAGGGACTAATTTTGAAAACAGAGAGAGACATCTCTTAACAAAATTAGAGCCAAATTTCTAAATGATCTTAAATAACTAATTGAGAGTAAGAATGGCACTTAAGAAAAGATTGAGACCCTGACGCTTTGAGGAGTTGGGGGAGGGAGGAAGACCCCTTCAGAGCCCTCGCAATTATGCAGTCTGACTCCGGTTGCCACCGGTGCTGATCCGAGCCTGGGAATGATAACGCACCTCGGAGGACAGGTTTGTGGTTGAAATGCTCTTGATAGATTTTGACAAATTAAACAGTGGTAAAGATGTTTGGAAGTTATCCAGGTCCTTACCATTATTTATGTCAGTGAACTAGAAATCAGTGGTTAATTTGCAGTTCTTATAATTTTTATGATACTCGTGTTGTTGTAAATTTCGCCGTGTGCGGCATCAACTCAGTGGGGTACATTTTATGTTGTCAGCTACCTTTTGACATCATAATAGATTTCAGTTGCCAAATCTTTCTCGATAGAATAAAATGTGTAAGAGAGCTGAAGAGAATATTTGGATCATATCCAGACACTAGTAAACACATGACGGACTTTGTGAGATCAAAAGACTCAGACTTGGATAGAGGGAGAAATTAGACCCCATGGGTTTCTGTTTTTCTTCTTTCTCTTCTTCTTGCCCTTAACCCATTCTAGCATCATTCTTTTCTAGATAGGCATCTTTTATCCTGACTCAAAGCCAGTGTACTCTTTGGTGTATGGCCTGTCGCAGGATAACTAAAGTATAATTTGAAATTATTGATTTTTCCCACGCCTTTTAACTCTTAATGCACCTTTGTTAATGCCCTCTTTATTACACTGGATCACAATTTCTGTAGTCTTATGTTTTTTTTCTCATTATGTTTTAGTATCCATTATATATATATATATATATTTTTTTTTTTTTTTTGAGACAGAGCCTCAAGCTGTCCCCCTGGGTAGAGTGCCATGGCATCACAGCTCACAGCAATCTCCAACTCCTGGGCTCAAGCCAGTCCACTGCCTCAGCCTCCCAAGTAGCTGGGACCACAGGCGCCCACCACAATGCCCGGCTGTTTTTTGTTTTGGTTGCAGCTGTCATTGTTTTGGCGGGCCCAGCTGGATTCGAACCCACCACCTTAGGTGTATGTGGCTGGCACCTTAGCCACTTGAGCCACAGGCACCGAGCCATATCCAATATATTATTTTAAAGAAAATATTGATATCCTCCCTGTTTAATTAGAGGCTGGCTCAGTTGGAAGCGTGTGTGTGTGTGTGTGTGTGTGTGTGTATCTATTTTTTTAGGCAGTCTCACTTTGTTGCCCTCGGTAGAGTGTCATGGCATCACAGCTCACAGCAACGTCAAACTCTTGGGCTCAAGTGATTCTCTTGCTTCAGCCTCCCAAGTAGCTGAGATTACAGGTGGCTGCCACAACGCCCAGTTATTTCTAGAGAAATAACTCTTGCTCTTGCTCAGGCTGGTCTTGAACCTGTGAGCACAAGTGCTCCACCTGCCTTGGCCTCCCAGAGTGTTGGATTACAGGCGTGAGCCACCTCGTCCTGCATTGAAAGTATATTTAGTAGTTAAGATGTTTCTTACTCCATCCTTTTTTCTCTAGTTTATTCAAAATGTCTTCTTTATAATTATCCTCTTCTGTAACACCAACACATGTCCCCTTGACAACGGAAAAGGATTAGTGGACACCCCTTCCTTTGTATCCATTAGTTCCCTGATGTTGTCTGTTTTGACCTCTAAATAATTTTTTCCAGCACTCTGCTCTCTATGTAACACACGTTTTTGTAGATTTCACTTTGATGTGCATGAGCACCTAGCCTCCCATTTCTCTCAAGCCATTTACCCTGCTTGGAAACATTTTTTGGAGTCTATAGGCTGAATTTCCATTTTTACCTTTCCTACACCTCCTTTGAAGCTCTTCTGAGGAAATTCCTCCTTAATACTTGACTCTGAGCTCAGCAACTGTATGGAGGTCTGATGAATCTGACCTGAGGTTGTCCATCCCAGTGGAAGGAGAGCTTCCTTGTCCTCCTTGGGTATAATTGGGTTACATATTTTAAGTGCCTTGTTTGGAGTGTCCATTTGGCAGGGACTCTGCTGCTCTATTTTACCATCGCCTTCTGTGTTCCCAATGCCCAATAAATGTTGAATGATAATTGAAATGATTAGTTATCAGTCCGTAATGGAGAAGAGCTTATTAACCTTTGCTGAGCACAGCTCCATTAGTCCAATAAGACCCATTGGACTTGTTGGGGTTCCTACTATATATTGGCCTAAAATGTTTCCACACTTTCCAGTTTCCACGCTTCTAGAACGTGTGTGCCCTCTGCCTTTACTTCAAAGAATAGCCAATATTCATGTGTTTAAGCTATCTGGGGGGCATGTACTTCAATTTTTTTTTTTTTTTAATGAAGTAGAACACAATTATAGAGTACCACTCCCTCGCCTCACAAATGAGTTCTCTTTTAGGTATCCTAGTTTTCCGTGAGAGGGCAGCCACAGACTATTGAGCCAGCATAACTCAGAGGTGTGCTAACATAACTGAGGAACTGAATTTTAAATTTAGTGTAAATTTACATTGTAATTGATATGTGTGGCTACTTCTTGACAGCATTCAAATATGTGCATATATAGATTTATATAAGAATTATTTTAAGGTAAACACTCTTTTAACTGCCGCTCAAGTCAAGAAATTGAACTTTGCCAGCTACCCAGAAGCCCCTTACCTGCTCTATTCCAGTCGTAGCCCCTTCCAAAACTTAGTAGTGTTTTGATGTCTATAGTAATCATTTCCCTTTGTTTATTATGTGTTCATTTATTCTTTCTTTCCTTCCTTCCTTTCTTTTTTTTGGGGGGTGAGGGGCAGCGTCTCACTTTTTTGCCCTGGGTAGAGGGTTCTGGACTTGAGTAATCCTTTTGCCTCAGCCTCCCGAGTAGCTGGGCCTGCAGGTGTGCACCACCATACCCAGCTAGTTTTTTTATTTGTAGTAGAGATAGGTATCACTCTTGCTCAGGCTGGTCTCAACCTCCTGAGCTCAAGCAGTCCTCCCTTCTTGGCCTCCTAGGGTGCAAGGATTACAGGTGTGAACTTTGTTTCTTATTTGATCACCTGTATGTGTGTCCTGATACACCGTACGTTAGTATTGTTCACTTTTGAAAGACTTGATGGTCATTTTTGTATGTCCATGGTTTTCCTGTCTATTCCTTTCTTTTATTTACACTTTACCTTTTGGAAAACCCTGGCCTCTGGAGCTGTAGCCTTCCCCAGAGTTTGGATTTTGCTGATTATATTCTCAGTTCAACAGGTTCCTCGGTCTTCTTGGCAGCTGCGTCCAGAGGCTGGTGTTTGATCCCTTTAGCGTGAGACTCCGGTGGCAGTGTGTTCTTTCACTCATGAGTAACTTGGTGTCTTGTCGTCTCTCTTTTCGTGATGTTAATCGTCACCAATGCTCACTGCCTACATCCATTTATTCACTAGGAAAGGCAAAATGGCGATACTCTAGTTGTACTCCTTGGCCGGGATGCTTTAATAATTTTGTTCTTCACCTACTCTTGGTTACCCAGCAGTGCTGTTCATCTGGATATTACAGGATAAATTGCCTGACTGTTTCTCATTGGTCATTGATTTTCAAAATATCAAACTCTGGTGCACTGTCATCCTCTGAGTGTTACCATTACATTTCAATATTTGTATGAACCTTGAATTTAAATGTGCTAGTGCATTTTAGTCGTTGGTATTTCTTCTCTTTTAGTGAAGATGAGATGTTCCTCGCTGGTTAGTAAACCTCCTCGCATTGCCTTCTCGGGCCTTCTGATGTGACCCACTGGGCCTTGATAGCTTCCTTGCACACTGCTGTGACAGATGTTTCAGACTCACCTTGTACATTTCTTATCTGAGAACTGAAATCAGACATTTATCTTAGAAACCTTGGTTTCTTTTGGTGGAAATTTGGGTTTCAAAATGACTGTCTCAATGCTAACCATGCTCTTTGTTGCTGGTTAGGTACCGGTCTCTTGAGTTCATTCTGATATTTCCATTTCATATTCAGGATTACAGAGTTTATATCGAACGTCTTATCTGTTGCATCTTTATCTCCTTTCCTCCATGTTGATTATTCTGGTTCTCAAGAACACAGGGGATGATAGAATTTGAATGTTCCATAATTTAAACCTGTCTCAGAATAACAATACTAATGATGCTGCTACTAGTTATGATTGCTGAGAAGAATTGCACAGTTTATTATATATACTATCTGTAGTCTCTCTTCATTATTTTTTTCCTTCCCTCAATTAATTAATATTTTTGAGATAGAGTCTCACTCTGTCTCCCAGGCTAGAGCGTAGTGGCATCATCATAGCTCACTGCAACCTCAAACGCTTGGACTCAAGTGAGCCTCTTACCTTGTCTTCCCGAGCGGAGGTGACTATACACCTGCCACAACTCCTGGCTGATTTTTCTATTTTTTTGTAGAGAAGGTGTCTCCCTCTTGCTCAGAGTGGTCTCAGACTCCTGACCTCAAGCCATCCTCCTGCCTCAGCCTCCCAAAGTGCTAAGATTACAGATGTGAGCCATCGTGCCTACCCCTCTCCATTAATTTTCCATGATTGTATTATACCTGTCTTTTCAGGGCATTTAACCATTTATACTGTACTATCCTCCTTTTGACTCTAACCTTTTAGTAACATGGGTGAGAATATTCGATGCTCTGAACGGCTTCTGTCCATGCTCCTGTCATTTTTGTCTAAGGCTCCCTTTCTGTTAGATTTTTCCAGGAAGGGCTCATAGAACTGGATTCCCTGCATTCTTGCATTTTGACAGCAGTTTGCTATGTCCTTTACACCTTTATACTTAAGCTACAATTTTTGCTGAATTAAAAGCATTTGTTCACATTTTTTCTTTGAATATCTTGAACATACTGCTCCATTTTCTTTGGCCTAAGTCTGAAGTCCAACGGTTTAGAGTATGTCTTAGTGTTGGTCATTTGGACGAGATATGCTGAAGTCTCTAGTGTTTCCTTGCAATATATAGTTTCATATTTTTTAAATTTCAGGAGCGTTTCTTTGAATTACAGTTTTAAGTCTTGAAGTATTAAGGACAATTCTTTTCCTTTAATTTCCTCTTCAGGGATTCCTGTTTTCTGCATGTTGGATCTCATTTACCTTTCTTCACTACATGTGACACTTTTCTCTAAATCCTTATCATTGTCTTCACTTTTTTTCTGACATAGGTATAGATAGACACACACACACACACACACACATACACACACACATACGTATGCATTGACTTATTTTAATGCTCTGTTCTTTTAAGGCATTATTTGTTTTATCTGTCTATCCTTCCAGTATATTTCCTCTTTTCTGTAATAATTTTCTTTCAGATTTATTCTTTCTAATCTGACGGATGCTATTCATTCAGGCTTTGTATGGCCTTGTATCATTTTCTCAATGTCTTTAGTTCATCTCGAACTAATATTCACAGACATGTAAATGGCATGTGTTTGATGTTGGCTTTCATTTTCTGTATGATGTTACTGTTTCTTTTTTTCTTATAACTTTGTATAGCATGTGACCTCTGATTTTTCTGTTGCACATTTTGTGAAAGTGATTTTTCCGAACTTTTAGAAGGGAGAGGCTTGATTTGGATAAAACTTCTAATTTCACAGAGCTCTCTGTTTTGGGCTATTTCTAGTACTGAGCTCCTGGTCTGCTTCCTAACAAATGTGGCTCAGTTCTTCTCCACTTTTTGCGGGGGGCCCTCTCTCTTTCTTTCCTTTAGATTTTATGTGTTCTTTTCAAATTTGATCCTGTTTCCAGCAGTTTTCCCCCAATGTGGGGTCTTATGCCCAAATGGAGATCCAACAGTTCAATTTTGAGTTCATAAATACTAGACTGGTCCTGATTCTTCAGACTTTTTTTATTTATTAGTTTATTCACCTATTTGTCTGTTCTCCTGTCTCTCTGCTTATTTACCTAAGTCAAAGTCTTGCTGCACTGGAGCCATGACAGGTCACTACAGCCTCTACCTCCTTGGTTCAAATGATCATTCGGCACAGCCTCCCTAGTACCTGGGACCACAGGTGCATGCCACCATGCCTGGTTGGTTATTTATTTATTTATTTGTAGAGAAAGGATCTTGCTAAGTTACTCAAGCTGTTCTCACACTTCTGGCCTCAAGCAATCCTTCTGCTTTGGCCTCCCAGAGTGTTGGGATTACAGGCGTGAGCGACTACGTCTGGCAAAGACTTTTCTTAATGCCAGACTTTTGCACCGACTTTTTATTGGAATGGGAAATACCCCACAGCCCTAGTTTCAGATTGTTTTTAAAATTTGGCTGACCACACTTTACATTTAGGTCTTAGTGGCAGTTTTGGGGGTTCCCTTCTCCAGCTTTTCAGTTGTCCTGTTGTCTCCCTCTGCTGCTTCTCACGTGGATACTATGACCCTGTACACCGTGTGGTTAGTCAGCTTTTCCACATGTGCTTATACTGTAGTGTTTGAAGTGATACCTGATGACCTGATTTTTGTCATACGTTTGCCTGTGGGTTTTTGGTTTTGCTCTCTGTTCTGTATTTTTTCTTTTATTTTGTTTTGTAGGAATTTGGCAAAAATCAAAAATTACGTTATACTCAGGCGGAAATATAATATGATATGTTATATAATATAAATTTTTACTGTTTATAATATAAACTTTACCCAGGGCTTTATTAAGAAGATTTTTCCAGGCTGGGTATGATAGCTCATGCCTGTAATCCAAGCATTGTGGGAGGCCACGGTAGGTGGATCCCTTAGGAGCTCAGGAGTTCAAGACCAGCCTGAGAAAGAGCAAGACCTCATCTCTACTAAAGACAGCCGGGCATTGTGGCAGGTGAGTGTAGTCCCAGCTACTCTGGAGGCTGAGGCAAGAGGATCACTTGAGCCTAAGAGTTTGAGGTTGCTGTGAGCTATGACACCACAGCATTCTACCCAGGACAACAGAGTTAGACTCTGTCTCAAAAAAAAAAAAAAAAAAGAACATCTTTACATGGCCCCCATAATCTTATTTTTAGTGACTATATTATATTCTACTCTTATGTGAATATAATTTTTAAACCAATTTGCTGTCATTGGGCCCTTATATTTTAATTACTCAGCAATTAATACTATTGGCAAGGCATTTCATACAGATTTCTTTTAGCTATAACTTTATCCACAGATTCTTTACTTTTTTGTCTCCCTACTTAGGTTTTGTGGATTCAAGTAAACATAGCAAAATATAGTGCTATTTTTCGAGTCCTAACTTGCACTTTATTTTTATGGTCATGTCCGTGCTTTTCAAACTAAAACTTTATGGACTGTTACCTTCTCAGTTGATTTTTTTCCAGTCTGAGCTTTAATTACACAAAAATGTCTTACTTCACAATATTTTATATTTCATGAATTCTTTGTATTAACAAGATTAAAATCACAAGAACATGGAAATGCCTTGGAAAATAATGTAAAATCTTTGTATTCTCAACAAAACCTTTGTCCAGAGGAAAGCAGAAAGCAATGGAGAATGTTTGAGCTCAGACCACACAGCAGGTTGTGGTGGGTTGACATCAGCCTGAGAGGCAATTTTTCTGTTTCAGCTTTGAGGCATAGGAGGAGGAAGGCGGAAAAAAAAAATTTTTTTTCCTGTTATGAGAGTGTGTATAACTTCACGTTATTTTCTTTGAAAGGATTGTCTTATCAAATGAACACAAACATGTTGGTAAAAAATCATCTTATTCCAATAGCAAATATTAGAATGTTCCTTTATGCTCTTATTTCTTTCGCTGGCACATGTTATTATAAGTATACCTGGGACACCTCCCGGTAACTGATCTGAGTGCTATAATATACAGGATGAATTTAAAGGGTTAGACCTGAAACCATGATCACATTTTCATAATTTTTATTCCTGTCTCGCTCACCCACAAATGTGTTTGTCATCTGCTTTTTTCCCCAACGCTTTGGGGGAATATCCATTCATTCTTTCCTTTTTAAACATTCTTCTCTTTGATACCCTGGGCCCTGTGTTGTGACATTTAATAGGTCTAGACTTTGTGAAAGGTGATCTCAGCATGGGGCAGGATCACCCATTCCAACTGTGCCAGCCATCCTGATCAAGGTCATGTTCCAGCTGATCAGACATCAACAGGCTGGTGTGAGGTCTGAGGAACCCAGTCAGTCTCAGGTGGAGGAGACTGAGAATCAACTTAAACCAATGTGGCCCTTCTAAAAACTAATAGATTCTTTTAGGCAACATCATACCTACCATGGTTTAGTGGAAGACAGAGTTTTGCATTTCTTCATTACTATGTGTCTGGGTGCCTTGAGGGCAAGTCTCAGCCAGAATTCTGCCAAATATGCAGAGCTGCATTGGGAAGGAAACCCAGAAAATTCATACAACTTGTTCCTTTAAAGCTCGAAGCCCCTCTTTACTGGCCTCACATACTCCACCAGGCATCTCATCTCATCTATGCATGTCGAGAGAAGCAAGCTGTAATATTTTGATGCTAGGATCAACCAACTTTCTGTTTGAAAGGTGACAGGGTTCTCTCATAGTATCAGATGAGATCTAGACCTCAAGCGCGGTTCTTCAACTGGGAGAGGCTTTGCCAGATTCTCATGCTTCCTGCAAGGGCGCCCATGATCTTTTCAGCTGGTCCTGTACCTTGAACACTACTTAGTGTACCAATGAAAAATAATTTCCAGCACCTCCAAACAAACTTGGTGTTAGTTTTAGATAGCAATATCGGAGGTAATTGTGTGGCCTACTCTGATGTATGGAGAGATTGCAGGAGTGCCCTGGGAAGAGGTTTTTGATTGAGAAAAATGTTGCCACATCTAGGTAATACAAGTATAGACCTGTATGCACACCTGATTTTGAAAGAGCTCATTATAGTTAGCAAAAGACTGGGAATTAGATTAGAGGTACCTTGAGATGCAGATGTAATTTGTCATGAGTAAGCACGCATGTGCACACATACACACTTGCATATGATGGAACTGTCTTGCCAGCAAGTCATTTCGTCTGTTTATTACTTTGTCTCAGAAATTGATCAGTGGCCATATTTCATGATTTGTGTACACACTTATCCACAGTGCAGTTCTGTGGCAAGTGACCTTTCTGTTGCGGCCAGGAAGCCCTTAGTTTCAGGACAGTGAGGTCTGCCTCTCTCCCCAGCGTAGTCCTTTTTGGAATAACAGCAAGGCTGTTAACCTTCTCTCACTGGTTCCCCACCACAGTTCATCAAATTCAGCCTCAGAGGGTTCCCTTCACAGGCTTTGCTGAAGGCATCCTTCTGATTTCCCCTCTGGTTTGGTCTTTGCCCGCTTTTGCTTGATATTGCTGGGTGGTCTCGAACTTCGGGAGACAGAATTTTCCATGGTGGTTGACAGGTTAGATTCCAGAAAGGATGCTGAGATTCAACTCCAAGTCTCACCGTGTATGATCTGTATGACTTAGGATGAATTACGTTGGTGGCCTTGGTTTCCTCATCTGTTCAGTGAGGTTAAGAACAGTATGATTTTAAGCCTTGACCTCTAATGAGGTTCACTCTGACGGCTTCTATCACAGTTTGGTCCGTTGTCTCTTCTGCCCTAAGCCAGGTTGTCTGGAGTGCATCTCTGCCCCCTGTACCAGTCTGTCATAGCCGGTGTCTCTCAACTCTTAACATCCCTGGTTTTCTTCCTTCCCCCAAACTACTGGCGGGGTTTAGGGATTTGCTTAAAATAATTTACTCCCCTGAGACCCTCAACCAGTGAGCAGGACGAGAATGCTTTTCTCAAGGTGGAGTCATGTAATTAGGAAGTTTTTATTGTGTTCTACTTATGCCAAAGGCGCTAGCTGCAAACTCTCCCTTTCTTCTTTCCACTCTTTATTTAAAAATATATTTTCCCCACTTGAAGACTCCTGATTTTGTGTTGAGAGCCAGGAAGGAGGCCATCAGACAGTGAGCAGGAAACGCAGGGTGCCACCAGGAGTTTTGTTTGTTTTTCATCATTGGGAATTATTACTAAAACAAGTGGTTGTTTTTCATCAGGGCCTCTTTTTATGCTTTTCTCTTATGCTTCTCACCCACTGAGTCATCTTTAGGTGTATATATAGGACACGTCTTCTGAATACAGAGTCCTTTTATTAGCAGTGCCTCTCTTTGCAGTGAGCTCTGATGTGAAGGTGATCTGGTGGCAGAATATTACATTTCATTTGGCTTTGAAGAGGAGGGTAATGGCATCGCCCAGGTACGGTTGGCCTCTTCCTGCTAATATGGGCCAGATTGTCTAAGCATTTCATGTTAAAAAAAAAAAAAGGTATAATAGAGAAGTTTTGTGTGTATTTTTTTCCTGCTTAAAAGCAAGAAATAGAGTGATATTGATGCTAAATAAGGTATTTTCTGTTTTGAATACACTTGGGGATATATATATGTGGCTGCCGTCAGCAGAATGTAAATCATCACATTTTTATCACTCAGTGCTAAAGTCCACCTGCTATTTGGTACACAAAGAATTCATTTGTCAGGTGTTCTCCTCTCCATTCACACCCTACAGATGTTCCATGCAAAATAATGTCATTTGTAGGGGGTTTCTCTGTGGGCACTCGGAGTTGAGGTGGATGCGAGTACCACTCTGGCATTGCTGTTCCAACTGGCATGCGCTGAAGGGGACGGTGGGAACTGTCTCTGGACCGTCAGAGGACATCCTCAGTGCACTCGTGGCTTAGGGTTTTCAGGTTTATGAGCCACAGGGGGATGGCCCACTTTAGGGCACAGCATGAGCTGGCAGCCTCAGACCTGTGTGTTTGGTCTGCATGACATTTTAAAATAATTTGAGTCCGTTGCCAGCATTTAAATATCCAGAGATTACACCTGAAACAACTCCAGATTTCTGGCTTTTGTGAGAGAAGTGGAGCAACTGTGGGCTTGTGTTCCCAGTTGGCGGCTGTGGCCTAGAGCCAGGTTGGTGGGGCTACGCCCTTAGCCGAGGCCTGGCCTGGGGGTTGCCATCCTCCTTTGGGTTAGTTTGCTCATTAATGTGACCTTCGGTCTGTGTGGACTTTGGAGTTTGCAACCCCTTGCTTTAACAAAAGAAAAACAACAAAATTGGTATTCAGAACTAAATATGTTGAGTGTGTCTCTTTGAGGGCTGACTTGCAGACAAAAGGTGATATATTTATTTCATTTTGGACTCTGTGTATAACTTCTGCAACATATGAGTATGATTTCTGGCATATATAGTTATTAGGGAGCATACAAAGCATGACGGTTAAGTTGATGAACTTGCCTTGTGCACTTACGTGCAGTGCTGTACAGACAACTTGGGAAGGCTTCATAGCTCTGCTTGTCAAGGTCTCCTGCTTGTGTTTGGGTTGACGCGTGGTGATGTCTTACTGAGTGGTGTTCATTACTGTGGCATATCTTTGTGTGCTGTTGTGAGAATGTCAGAACTTGAATTTGAGCGATGAACAAACATTAAAGTTCCTGTAAAACTAGGCAAAGTGGAATGAGGGGCTTGTTAGTCCAAGTTTATTGGGATAAAGCCATGAAGAAAACGACAGTGTACACATGGATTAAATGTGTTTTTTTTTTTTTTTTTTTTTTTTTTGAGTGGAGAAAAAGTGTTACTGATGAGGAGAGGTCAGGGTGGCCAGTAGTGAGCAGAACAGACAAAACATGGCAAAAATTCCTTGAATTGTGCATCAGAATCATTGGCCGACTGTGAGAAGCACAGCCGACTGGGTAAACATCGATAGAGAAACAGGAAAATCTTGGCTGACAACGCACGGTTCTTGCATCATGACAATGCACCAGCTCACACGGCACTGCCTGTGAAGGAACTTTTAGCCAATAAATCAATAACTGTATAGGAACATCTTCCCTACTCACCTGATCTGGCCCCTAATGACTTTTTTTCTTTACCTAAATGTCCAGGAAATAGTGACAGACATTTTGATGACATTTAGGACATCAAGGGTAATACAATGATAGCTTTGACGGCCATTTCCAAAAAACGAAAAGAGTTCCAAAATTGCTTTGAAGGGTAGACTAGGCACTGGCATTGGCACATAGCTTCCCAGGGGGAGCACTTTGGAGGTGGCTATAGTGATATTCAGCAATGAGGTATGTAGGAGTTTTCTAGGATGAATTTGCGAATGTAATTGTAAATCGATGTAAGCTGATATAAGTTAATGTGTATATAAGTGAGAGAAATAAATTTTAGGTGTAATTTCTGCTGCTTAGATTATATCTTAGCATCCTCAAACGAGGGGGGCCACGTAGAAGTACCTAGTTGTAGGTCAGCCTTCTCATTTTACTGTTAAGAAACGAAAGCCCAGAGAGCCCACTGCTTTGTTCGGAGCTGTGCAGCCAGTGTGCTGTGGGGCTGGGCCAGGGTCCTTGTACTCTGTTGGTGACACCAGGCAGATGAAGCCTTTATTAACATGCAGTGTGGAATAGATGAAAGTGCTTTTAAAAGTGCATTCTTTGCTATTGTTCCCATAGGCTGAAGTTTTAGGGAAAATATTTAACTTTGTAAGGATTCCACAAGGACTCTTGAAAATTGCTGTGTATACCACTCTCAGGCCCTGACTTCCCTAACAGAATCCAGCCTGCTTTTACCTCCACCTTCCTGGGACTTTTCACAAGATGTTATGAGGAACTTACCAGGCAGTATGTCTACATTGCACTAGTTATACAAGCTGCTTCTCCCAAACCTGCTCAACTTCCAGCATGCTTGATCTTGGTCCTTATTGACATGGGATGGAAACTATCACACTGTATTCTGTTCCCTGTCCCTTTGTTGCCCATATGCTTGGTTTTCAGGTCATATCAATTCTGTCATTAGAAACATCTGCTTAACCAGCCTTTTCTCTCTAGCTCCCCATTTCGGTGTTAGGAGAAGTCCCTGCCATCTCCCAGCATGATAGGACCGTAGCAGTAGCCTCTTCCCTATACGTCTTCATTCTAGCTTAACTTCCGTTTCCCTCCTTTGTCATCTCTGTTGGTTTTCATCCCTGACTGCACATTAGTCACTTTGGGATTTTAAAACTTACTGAGGTCTGGGCCCCATGCCCAGAAATGGATTTAATTCAGTGGGGGTAAGGGCTCTGGCATCAGCACTTTTAAAGCTTTCCAGAGAAGTCCTCCCGTGTATCTCTGGAGCTGATGACCGCTGCTGCACTTGTCAGCACGGTTAGTGTTCTCCAAAACACATATAGTGGGTCACTCCAGAGCTTCAGCATCTCTGTTTTCTGAATTAAGCCCAGACTTCCAGTTTGGCTTGCAAGGCCTTCGTAATTGGATCCCAACCACTCCTCCAGCCTGCCCTCTGGCCACTGCTTTCCCAGTGAACTTTATATGCCAGTCACCAAGAACAGTTTGCCCCCCTGGGAGCTCAGAGTGCTCTGCCCGAGTCTCCACCTCTGCAGGTGTGGTCTGTCCCATCTGGCTCCCTCTTTCTGCTTTAGAAAAACAGAGTTCCTCATGCTTTAAGGATGTCACCTCCGATGGGAAGCCTTTTCTGCTGTATATTTGGCAGTTACCACACTGTGTTCAAGTATACCTGTGTTCTGTACTGAACTCTCTTGCCCTTGTGAGCCTGAGCTGTCCAAACCTATCTGGTAGAACTTTCTGCAGTAACGAAAATGTTCTGTCCGACACCATCCAGTGTGAGAGCTGCTTGCCACGTGTGGCTCTTGCACACTGGATGTGTGACCAGTGCAAGCGAGGAACTGAATTTTTTCATTTTATTTAGTTTTAATTAATTTAAATTTAAATAGCCACATAGGATTAGTGACTACATACTAGGACCCTGCCCCCTTGAGGGCAAGGGTCAAATTTGTTCATACTGTTATTCCACATGGCACAGAGTGGTGTTCACTAAACTTCACTGAATGCCTGAATAACGGGTGTTGGAATTATATCAGAAGTTGTTACTTATCTTCTCTGGCTTACACACCTCTGTATACATACACAAATAAAATTCTACCTATGAATATAACATGTCATCGCTTTTGACATCATGTAGATGTTATTACCCCCATTTGTAGATGAAGAAATAGAGGATCAGAGTAGTTAAGTGATTCAGCAAAGTTATAAAACTGAAAAATAAGATTGAATTATGTCTGCCAGTTCCCTTTAATTACATTGTAAGCAACAAATGCCTTCTGGTGTTTTTAGTTCTGAACCTAACAGAAGAAATGAACCCCAGAGAGAATGTTCTATGGCCTTGTGCATTGTCTGGTCATTTCCTGTTTCCACAAATCGGCTTTCACCCTTTGGTCCCTCCGTGACAGCATCTCTTGAGTCTGGAGCTACTGCTGGCTGGCACCAGGTTTCTTGTCCTAACACCATTACCAAATCTGTTAAGGATTAGAGGTCATTGGTTTGACCCATGACAGCTCTTTTCTTTTACACTTGTTTTGAAGGCTGACTGTAAAGTTTGTTTTTCTGGAGGTGGGAGGCTTGGTGTTATTATTAAAGCTGAAGTTAAGCAGACCACAGTTCAAGAGAGGGAATGGAATGAAAGTTCATCTAAGACCTTAAATGCAAAGTTGTCTTATAATCTGAAAGTGTTTTTTATTTATTTATTTATTTATTTATTTTTTGGTGCAGAGTCTAAATTAGGGCAGTGTTAGCAGGGGGAGGGTAATTACATTTTTGGCGCGTAGTGAATCTCAATTCTTATTTATAAGAAATCAACTTGATTAAATTCTGATAGCTTCCTCATTTATTCTATTTCCTTTGCATGGTACTATGAACAATAAGGTGATTTTACTTCAAGGGAACACAAGGTTTTTTGTTCAAATTACATCTCAAGTCACTCACATAAATATCAGCCGCGACCCATTTCTTCTATCTGCAGAGGTGTGAACAAACACTGTGCAGGCCCGATCTGCTCGGCCGCCCATTGCTGAACCATTGTAGTCGGGAGAGTCAATTTCAGAAAGGAACCAAAGAAGGAAAAATTGTTGTAGTTAACTTTGTTTACTAGAATTCCTCAATTTTACTTTATTCACTCAAGATTTACTAAGTGCCTTTTACATACTGACCATATACCTCAATAGGAGAAATTATTGATTAAATAAACCATTATAATAAAACAGAATCATTACTATATTAGGACAAGTAAGTGTACTAGTAGAACAGATCATGGCAGGTTAGGGAAGACTTCATGGAGGAAGTGGAATTTATGCCCAAGGTATTTGGGAATGGTGGGGCTTCTGTGGTGGTCCACATCTGCAGGGCCACTGAGAGGTGAGGAGTACAGGGTGGATACAGGCATCTACTGATGGTAGAATAGCAATCAGGGAGCCACAAAAGCCAGTGTTAACCAGAGACTAGGCACGGTGGCTCACACCTGTAATCCAACACTCTGGGAGGCTGAGGCAGGTGGATCCCCTGAGCTCAGGAGTTCCAGACCAGCCTGAGCAAGAGCGAGACCTCCATCTCCAAAAACTAGCTGGCTTTATGACAGGCGCCTGTATTCCCAGCTACTCGGGAGACTGAGGTAGGAGGATCACCTGAGCCCAAGAGTTTGAGGTTGCTGTCAGCTGTGACACCATGGTACTCTACCCAGGGCAATGGATTGAGACTATGTTTCTAAAATAAAAAAGACTAAGAAGAAAAGAGTGTGACCACAAGACAGTGGTTAGGCTCAGTGCCTATAGCTCAAGCAGCTAAGGCGCCAGCCACATACACCAGAGCTGGCAGGTTCGAATCCAGCCCGGTCCCGCCAAACAACCCAATGACAGCTACAACCAAAAAATAGCCAGGCATTGTGGCCGGTGCCTGGGAGGCTGAGGCAAGAGAATCACTTAAACCTAGGAGTTGGAGGTTGCTGTGAGCTGTGATGTCACAGCACCCTACCCAGGGTGACAGCTTGAGGCTCTGTTTCAAAAATAAATAAATAAAAAACAAAGAACCTATCCTAATTCCTGATATAGGTATATTTAAAAAAAAAAAAAGAAGAAGACGACAGTGGCTAACATTAAGAAGGGCCTTTTGAGTACTTTGGACGTTTCACCTTGATTCCCTAGGCCGTAGGAAGCTAAGCATCTTTTCAACTGGGATGGAAGGTGTACGTGGGAAGCATGTGACTTTAAGAATCCACACCAATTTTGAGATTCACTCCAATGTCAAAAATATTAAGATGTGAGCCAGGCATGATGTCTCATGCCTGTAATCCTAGCATTTTGTGAAGTTAAGGTAGGAGGAACATTTGAGGCCAGGAGTTTGAGACCAGCCTGAGCAATACAGTGAGACCTCATCTCTACAAAAATTAAAAAAAAAAAAAATCCCCAAATTTAGCTGAGCATGACAGTGTATGCTCACAGTCTTGGCTGCTCGATTGGCTGACATGGGAAGATCTCTTGAGCACAGGAGTTAATTGCCACACTACTTCAATTTAGGCAACAGAGCAAGATTCTGTCTCAAAAGAGAGAGAGAGAGAGATGGGTAGTGCCTGTGGCTCAAAGGAGTAGGGCACCGACCCCATATGCCGGAGGTGGTGGGTTCAAGCCCAGCCCTGGCCAAAAAAACAAAACAAAAAAAAGAGAGAGAGCAGAGAAATCAAAGTACAACAGATTAGATCATACATGACAGAAGTCTTTTAGAAGACTCACAAACAACAAAAATAACCTTTTTTTTTTTTTTTTTGGCAGTTTTTGGCCCAGGGCTGGGTTTGAACCCACCACCTCCGGTATATGGGGCCGGCAACCTACTCCTTGAGCCACAGGTGCCACCCCAACAAAAATAACCCTTGTCATGGTGGCCTGGGAGTTTTTGGTAAAAAGTCAACCCCACACACCTCAAAAAGCTCTAAGGCCATTGTGGATATAAAAGCATACAATGGTCATTTGAAAGTGTATGTGTTTAATAGAGATTTTTACCAAATGTGATGGCAAAAAAAAAGTTGTAGTTAGCCAGGTGTGGTGGTAGGCACCTGTAGTCCCAGCTGTTTGGGAGGCTAAGGCAAGAGAATTGCTTGAGCCCAAAAGTTTGAGGTTGCTGTGGGCTGTGATGTTACCGCACTCTACAGAGGGCGACATAGTGAGACTCTGTCTCAAAAAAAAAAAAAAATGTTGTAGTGCCAAAGTAGTCAAGTGGTTTCCTAGAAAAGTCACTTAATGGCAGTATCATCCACCTAGTACAACTATAGGGAATATAGTCTCTTTCAAATGTTTCTGCTCCCTTTTGGATACCATGTAATTTTATCCTTTTTGTAAATGTCCTCACCCCTAAATTTGTGAGTGTTTCCTAATGCTCTGTAGCCACGCTAATTTATGGTCTATTTTGGTATTCCATAAAGTGAAAAATGGGGAACTAATATGGCTTCTCTTTGTTTTCCTCTGAAGAGGTTTTTACTGCCAGGACCTTGCCATCTTCCACCTTGGTTTATCTCTAAGTTATCTTTAACTGGAACCATTCTGTCCATTAGCTCTGTCTTAATCACCTCTCAGAATGGTCAGATTTACAAGCAACACATGACAGAGAAAACACAAAAAATCAGCCAGCCTCTCCTGACATTCAGCAGCAGCCTAAGTCTAAATAGTGGAAAAGTTTATTTGCTTTTTCTGAGGATGTGCTAAGTGATTTTGCAGTTTGAGTGGTACGGCCTTCTAGCACTTAGGCCTGCGTTTATTAAATAAATTTGTTCTCTAACTCAAGTGTTAAGTGTGTATTCTGAAACCTCAAAGCCAATTCCAGTGATTGCAATGTGCAAATATTTTTTAAATTATGTAATTAAATAGGACTTGGCCCACAAGGTCCACCAAAGTAATTTATTAATTGAATGGTCTGATTTAATTGTATGTTATTTTCGTTTATTCAGGGAAGTACCCTCATCTCTTGCAGAGATAGGAGCTGCTTGTGTGCCTGGCACTAGAGGTACAGAGGTCCTCTTCAAGAAATCTTTAGCACCCAATTAAATATTAACCAAGAAGAGAGGACTTGTGCCTTCTGTCCTCAAAACCTATTTCAAATGTCTGAGTTTGGCGATCATAAAGGAAAAAGGAGGGGAAAAAACCTTGCTGGGTAGAGTTATTTACAATTGGCCCTGTTTATCATTACATTATTTTAAAGTGAATCACTTTTCTTAATTGGGGCAGTGTACAGCGTTATATAAAGTTTGTGCATAAAAAGAAAAGACCCTTTAATTCAGTGTTAGCTACGTCTAACTAAGGGTAAAGCCTTGCCATATCTGTTTCCTTAAAATGTCATTTTAAAGGTATTGTGGTTTCAGAGCAGCAGCTGTGACTGAAAAGTATGTAAACTAAGCTGTTCTTGCTCATATCATTTTTATATTCTTATGTCAGACCAGAAGGCTGCTTTAAATTTATTTTTCATTGTGTATTAGTTCTAGAGCCCGTGTTTTTTTTTTTTTTTCCTTCCTTGGAAACATATGTTCTTTAGGACGTGTGATACTCAGGCATTTAAGAAAATAACAATTGTGAGTGTGTGGGGAGAGGTTCCAATAATAGTTTCTTATTTGAGTATTATATTGATTAATTAAAAAAATTAACCCTCCCAAAGTAGAATTTGGTGGCCTAGCGACTGGGTTTTAGGAAATAAAAGGATTCAGGCATACTGTATTAAGTCACGTGAAAGGCAGTAACTTTTAGAAGCCCAAATTGCTTTCCCAAAAGGAAAATATTTTTTTGTTGCTATTAAATATAGCTTATATTGCTACCTTAGAACTTTTTTTTTTCCAATGGGGCCATTTACTTAAATTCTTAGTTAATATTTCTATATAGAAACGTCTTTGTCTCCAGAGCCTGCCTTTGCGAATTCCCATTTAATATGTGGTCGTGGGTAAGTATTTATTCATACCATGTGGTAGTCCACACCTGATCAGGTGACAGCATGGCGTCACGTCAGCCAGCAAAGTGTCGGAGTGACTTTTGAGTAATGGTGGCCTAGAAGGTACAGAGGTTGGAGGAAGCAATAATGGGAATTTGGTTTTTACCTTTCCTATGTGTTTTAACATGTACAATGTTTCAGCTCTACTGTGCAAATTTGGACCATTGGATGGAGAAATATTCCTTTTCCGAGAGGGTTGTAAAAGTGAAGTAGAAAGTATGAGGTATTAGAATTTCCATGGTTAATATAATTTGATTACATGTGTTAGTAATTTCCCTCAAGAGCTCAGGATTTTATTTTGAGTGTTGTTTAACAAAGATATATTTCTTTCCAGTTTTTGAAAACAAAATTTAGCCCTACTAATCTGCCCTGAGAAGATTCCATTGATTTGCCTCATTACTGCAGGCCCATATCCGGGTGAGGAAAATAACTGGGGGGCGGGGGAGGAGGGTCTCTTGTGGGTCTGCTAGTCTACTGTCCCAGCCCTCTCATCGCTTGCCAGACCCCCTGTGGGCCCCCAGTGGTGGCTTCCTCTAGGGCATAGCTGACCCAAGTGGTCCTGGAATTATAGCCCTGGAAAAGGACATATCAGAGCATCTTGGGTGACTGTCAGAATAGCTAGCAGGTCCAGCATAGGCAGTGGCCCTCTGGATGGCTCTAAGCAGTAGGGCTTTGGGCATCCCTCACTGTACTGTGCAGGGTCCTGGGAAGTTCAAGGTCATGGTCGAAAGTGTCCTCACAGGCTTAGGACAAAGGCTATTTCCTAGCCAGTATACAAGTATTTCAGCATTTTAATGCCTTGTTCAGGCGACCACTGTGTATCAGTTGAACAACATCCCTCATCCCTTACTAGTGAGGAGCCAGGGGTTTGGAGAGGGGAGGTGGCTTACCAGATTGGAGCTGAGGTACTTGTGGCTATAGGAGCTGGACCATGCTCCCTGGCCTTCTGATGAAAAGTCTTCCCATTTCTTTTTGCTGCTTCTTAATGAAGGTGTGGAACTGCCTCCTTTTCACTTCAAACCAGAATTAATTAGAAAGAATTTTCTTAGGAGCAAAACTGAGAGGCATCTTTTGATGCCAGCAGCACAGAAGTGAATGACTTTTCTAGACGAGAGTTAAGCTTGTTTCAGCTCTGGCAGCAGCCGACACGGACTATGGGATGCTGTGACTCTGTCCATTCTCTGGCCTTTGCACTGTTTGAAGGATCTTACTCCAAAGTCTCCTCTTTACATAGTCGGTGATTCCAATAGCCATGTTCTCTAGCCGTATCTTTTCTGTGTTAGTTGGGAGTCAGAAGGTGGCATCCCTGCTTTTGTCCCCACCACCTGCGTGGCTGTGGGCACACAATGAATCCACTCCTCAGGAGGGAGTGGCCTGACTGGATCCCTCAAAGCTACCTTTCAGCTCTGAAATGTTTTCTGTTCTTTCTCATGCAAGATTTTCCTCTTCTGTGCCTTATTCCTTCCACTTGAGAGTCTGGATTACACAACTGATGCAGAAGAAATTTGAATTTTGGTCATGGAAGACACAAGAGAACTCCTCAGTTGATCCCAACTCTGTTCATAGGGGACGTCTTTCTATGTTGTCATTTGCAAAACTTGGTCAAGGAATTTGATTAGATGAACCTACCCCTTCCTGTTGTGAATGGAGTTTATGCTTTTATTATTATTATTATTATTATTTCTGTCTCTGAAAACACTCCGTGGTATGACTAGGAGGTGGTTCTATGCCTTTTCCCCACCCTAGTGGAGAAGAATGTGAAAGGTTATATGGTGTGGAAAGTGCCTTCGCAATTAAATAAAAGGCTGGTTCATATAAAGAGGCTTGTTTCTATATGGAAAATATGAGTGCCCCCCCCCCTTTTTACATGGACCAGGTGTGGATTAGTGCACTGAACCTTTTACCCAGCCGTATTCCTGCTTGTAATTCTTCTGAGGCATAGTTCAGCCAAGTCAAAGAAACATGTTATTAAAGGTGAGCTGAAAGGCATTTAAAAAATAAACAGACTGTTTAAGATCCTAAATCAGTAACAGAATCTATATGCACAGACTTGAGAAGTACAAGAAAATGTGTTTCAATACCTTTGGGTTCCAGGCCGGATTCTCCTCCAGCTTTCTTTGAAGATTTCCCCAAAGTCCTTTTTGGTCACTGGCAGTACAACCAGCCAGTGCTCACCTTCAATTTTAGCTCTTTCATAACTAATGACTTGCTTCCACTGAGGTAGGTGAGATCCCAATCTTAAACCTACAGTTCTCTAGCTAATATTAAGGGGAAAAGAATAAGCACTTTGATTTTTATTTTAGCACTGTTTTCTTTAGAAGTTTAAAATCTGATATATAGTCTCTCTTTTTTTTAGCCTGTAGCCTGGCAGATAGCCAGACATTATGAACAACTTGTAGAGTGGCAGAAATGAAGCTTAGGAAGTTTTAGATACAGGTTATATTATCCTTGGTCTTAACAGCAGCCATCATTTCTTTTACCAATAACTTTGTGCCAGGCGCTATTCTAAGTACTTTATTGTGTCAAATGCATTTATTCCTCAAAAACACATCATACACTATAATTAAGCCCATTTTATGGATGAGCACACTGAGGGACCAAGGGCTTAAATAACTTCCCAAAGCCAGTAAGCAGCACAGCTGAGTTCGAACTTGGGCACTTGAATCTATGCGTGTCAGTTCTGAATCTTAGTTTTAAGTTAAATAGCCCAAAGACACATTAAGAAATTGAGTTATTTGTCCTGTATGTTCTTAGTTTTACCTTTTTTTAAAATTCTTTTTTAATTCTTTTTTTTCTCCAATTCTTCTTTAAAATTTTTAAAATTCAAAAATTTTACTGTTTTTGTTGTTTTCAGGTAATAAATATGTATTAGTCATTTGCAGCTGTTTGTACTGCTTTTCTCCGAATTATTTTATTTTATTATTATTTTTTTTTTGAGACAGAGTCTGACTTTGTCACCCTTAGTAGAGTGTCATGGTGTCATAGCTCATAGCAACCTCAAACTCTTGGGCTCAAGCAATTCTCTTGCCTCAGCCTTCCAAGTAGTTGGCACTGCAGCCTCCCACCACAGCACCACGTCCAGCTATTTTTAGAGATTGGACCTCACTCTTGCTCAGGCTGGTCTTGAACTCGTCAGCTCAGGCAACCCACTCACCTCAGCCTCTCAGAGTGCTGGGGTTATGGGTGTGAGCTACTGCTGCTGGCCTTCAGAATTATTTTAAACTTTCATTGTGATTGTGGAACTATGACAAGATATTGTCACATTTTTAAAGGAATTTCAAATATGAGAAGCAAAGGAGGAGAGGCATTTTAGGGGTGCATCTTCCTAGGCTACCTTTTATGGGGGAGCTGGGATCCCAAATTCTTCCTAGTAAACGCAGTACTCTTTTCAGAAACTTACACTTAGCATGAAAGAATTACCCCTACCCCAACCCCTGCTTTTTGTACATGACAAAAAAGGGAGTGAGTTCAGCAAAAGTGTCATCTTTCACACTTCCAAGTAGCTTTGTTTCACTGAAGACCATGTGTGGAGCTTGTCAAGTCTGCCTGGTTCAGCCATTCTTGTTTTAGGAGTGTTAACTTTCCGTATTGGGGTAGGGGCAGGTCAAATGTGGACAGCCAGGACAGGTTTCCATCAGGCATCCTTCCGCCTTCATCCCGTTCTTGGGGAGCTTCCTAGTTATAAGGAGTCCCAGGTCTCACATCGTCATTAACACAGCACCCCTGAGTAACTGGCATCTTTCTAGCTAAGGAGCTAAGAGGGTGGGTCCCAGCCCGGTTCTAAATTATGCCAGTGTTTCTAAATGTGTTTCTCGTGAACTCTAGAGAGAGGGTGAGCTTTGGGGAATCCTAGCCTTGGGTCAGAGTTGGGTTTAGAAGGGAGCTGGGCTCTGTGTGTCAGGGAAGTCAGGAAGAAAGGCATGGGAAAGGAAACGGGATGAAGAGGTGCCAGGAAAAGTTGCCTCATCATTTGGCGTTTCTGTGGTGGCCAAAAGGTAAGTTTCTGCTTTCAGGTCACTTACAGGCACTGTGGGCACATAACTGCCAACTTTGTCAGGTTAAGGACTCATAAAGTAGGGATGTGGGTAATACTAGGAGACTGGGTCATTTGGGAGGAGGGATTGTTGGAGGTCTCTCCAGCTACACTGACGTGGGTTCATTGTTCAGTGTCAGAGGGCCCATAATAAGATCTAGCTACAGAGCCACTCGTGGCTTCTCTGCATACGTGAGAGTGTGAGCCATTGTACATACACGTGGGAACAGAGGTGCTGGAATAAGGCCCAAGGTTGTTTTAGTTAGGTTGACAAACTAGTTAGTGTTACTCATTTATTCTTTCTTTATTGAACACCTACCGTGTTTAGCTGCTGTTTGGTACTGAGATATAGCCAGCAGGTGATGTCCCTGTCTTCATGGAGTTTATATTCTAATATTTTGTCCCAAACTGAAAATGTACACAGGCAAAACTAGGAAGACTTGTCTTAAACACAGCTGGGCTGTTGCCTAAACATGCCCAGAAAAACCTAACAGAATCAGTTTAGCTGCAGACTGGAGCTGCTGAGAGCCAGATGTGGCCCTGGGAAGAATGTCTTTGCAAGCTTGTCATCTGGTTCCAGCTGTGCTAACCTAGGCCTGGTAGGCAGCCATGAGTTGTGTCTGCCAACTGGTGGCCAGACACTGGCGCAGCCTTAAACAATTAGCAGAAGCCTTCGCCCGGTGGCTGGATTCACTGTGTGTGTCCTGCAGCTGACCGCTACTGTCCAAACCAAGGGACGCCCTGGGCAGAAACATCCAGAAATTAGCCCCTTGAAAAACCAGGCAAAGTTTTTTTAATCCCTTAATGTGGAGAGGGATGCAGGAATGGTGGTGGAAAACCAGTGTCAGTGAAAGAACAGCAGCAAGCCAGATGTACCCCCATGCCTTACAGGTCTTGATCCTAGCTGAGAACTCTTGCCAGATAGAGAACGCCTGCCTTCCGGGTCCCCCTGCAGGAAAGCAGGGAATAGACTTTGACTGTGAGCTCTCTTTTTTCCTCAGTTATGATTATTTCTATTGTCCCTTGGTGAGAAGACTTTATGATGATTTACTGATTTTTACCCAAACAGAGGGTTCCATTAAAAGTATCCATTCCCACCTTTTGAAAACAGTTGGATCCCTACAAATATAGGGATAAAGTTACAAAGCTGTAACTTTGAAATGTTTATCATCTCTGCAAAAATAAGTATAGAAATAAATAAAATGCTCCATCCTACCCACATGGAGAAGATATTTAGAAACTGTGGAGTTTGGGTTTAATGTACCAGGCAGGTTCTACCGGCACACAGGAACGTAATGGATTTTGATTGTCTGTTGTTCATTAAGTTCCTGATAACACAGCAGTTGCTCAGCAAATGTCTGTAGACTGAGCTGAATAAGGAAAAATTTGAGTGGACACGATGACTTGTTGGAGAGGCAACTAAAAATTAGTGTAGTTATTTCAAATAGTAAGTGAGGGAAACAGCCCACAATTTAGCACCAAAAAAAGTAAAGATTTTAATTGAAATACATTTCGAATTTCTTTTTCATATGTCTGCATCTAAAGTCTGGTTATAAGAGAAATCAGAGGGTGCCAGAGATTAAGGTTTTTGAAGGGGGCGTCTCTTGAGACTGCACAGAGATGTCCACACGAGAACACCCTTGTCACAGCAGGGTCCTTAGTGGTTTTTCAAAGAAGTCCCACTGTGAATAGATAACCCCGGCAGCCCCATCATGGAAGTGGGGGAAATCTGAAAGATAACTACTTTATGTGTAAAAATCAACTTTTGTATTCTGCCTGCGTTGTGTAAATTTGCTGTGTAGGAACCATAAGTGGAGCCATTTGGTTTTGTGGCATTGGTGTGGGCTGGCTCAGGGGGTGGGGGATAAAGTTGGGGCACTGATACTGTATGAGGAGAGCCAGATGGTTGTATTACACATCTTTTGTGTTCTTGTTTGCTTCTTAAAGCAGTTGCAGAATTTTGCCCTTGGCGATATTTTCCTCGTGCCTGTGTGTTCTGCTACGAATTTACTTTTGTCAGAGTACTTTGAGAGAAAAGCCTTGCTTGGGGAAAAAAAAATTTTTAATTTTTTTTCCTTACGTTATAAACTTGTGAAGTCAACAGTGTGTTCATAAAAATATTTTTTAAATGTTAAGTATGTTAGTAAACAGTGGGAGGATCAGCTTTTTCTTTTTCCTTAGCACAGCGATTCCAACCGCAATTTATGTCAATTCGGGGAATGATTTTTGCAAAATTACGAATGTGGAATCGACAGCGGATGGATGGATGGAGATAGATAGATAAGTAGACCTGGCAGATGAAAGAAACAGATATATTGTTGTTCCACTAGTAATGAGGCCTGATTAGAGATTTAACTTTTTCCATTATTTATAGCAAGTTCTCAGGTTCTCTTTACCTCTCATGTTTTATCATCAGCTCTTTCCTGGGTTAGGGTAGGAAGGTGGGGTTTGCCTGGGTTTTTGGGTTGGCATTTATTAGGACCGTTATCATGCCACCATTGAAATTTATATCTATTTTCTACCAAAAGAAAATTCTGTTTTCCAATTACCAGTGGCAAGGGATATTTAAGATGTTCTAACTACATATAAAGGATGACATTGTATCACTGCATGTTTTTTAATAAGGAATCTCTTTGGAGTTATTTTTCCCCCCGTCAAGATGGAAGGCTTCAGAATAATGTAATGTCCTTTTTACAGTTCCAGTTCATCTTTTTTCCCCCTTTGTTCAAATGAGAGAAGAGCAAATATGTAGTATCTTTGGGCGATGCTTTATTCTGTTGTGTACAGATTTCCAGTTTTAGTTGGAACCTGCAGTCCCTGATGAGAAAACAGGAAACTTACAGTCCTAACCTTATTGAAATCTCTGCCGGGTTTAGTCACAAGTCTGAGGCGACTCTTTCCAATAATGAAGCCATTGTACGCATCATATCTGATCAGTTCTTGAAATGTTTTAGTAAGTCTATCTTACAACATTATAAGAAGATAATCAGCAGCCTTAGAAGGTCCCCATCTGGACTGTAGAGTTCTTTTACTGAAAGATGTTTTGCCTTTTTGAGATAGCTCTCGCGTTTCATCATCTGTTCCGCCGAGATGAAGTGCATATGAAAAGTCAGTGACTCTGAATCCATCTGTTGTTATTATTTTCCACTGATAATTGGCTTGAACAATGAAATGTCTGTGTCTGCAGCCTTTGAAACTGTACACCCTGTTTATTTTCTGGAGGTCTCACTGCAACTACGCCCCCCCCCCAATCCTTCCCCCTTCATTTTCTCTCAGGCTTATAGAGAGTGGCGCTTGTGTGAGGATGACATCTTTGACTCTGTGCATCAGTATGTGTCACTCAGCATCTAAAGCTTGCATACAGATTTTTGTCACAGTCCCTATATTTGTACCGTTTGCTCCTGAATCCAGCACTCGATTTCAGCAAGGAGCTTAGCTGGGCCACACAATGCATGGATCCCTTACCTGGATTGTCGGCTTTATTTCACTGTCCTCATTAAAATATTAATTTAGAGTACAGTATCTAATACCTATGGAATTAGATACTACCTATAATTGTATAATATATTCAGTTGCATCCAGGTTTGCACGATACAGGGCATTAATATTGGATTCCACTAACAGCACTTCCATTAGCTTGCTCAACCAGTATGAGATATAGATGAGCTGGGAAGCATAACTACCCGCCAGAACTGCCAAAACAGTCATTAGAAGCTCCATTGGGATGGACAAAGGCTTTTTCACTGTGATATACTGATTAAATTGTGTTCTATGGTTTATTTGCATCAAGGTTAGATCACTATCAGCTTGGAAGCGAGTTATCTAACACCTCATTTGGAAGGTCATTTCAAGGCAAAATAGTGAAGGATCCACATCTTCAGTTTCTGTGGGCACCCCTTTTAGAGAAACCTGTGTTTTATGGGGGGAGGGACTTTGGGAGTCTGTTTTATTTCTCTTTTCTCCATGTTATGCCATCCTATGTGTTTGAAATGAGTTTTTTGTAAAAAGTGTTTTTTTTTTACACTTTTTAGTAATGATCTTTTACTTTTGCAGCAGGAAGATTTGACCAGAAAACAGTGTGGTATTAATAAAATAAAACTTGCTTTTAAAATAGAAAGCGCCTTGTTTCCCTTTGGTTAGGATAATGGTGACACATTCCCAAAGGCTGTGAAGGATCTGTGACCTGCCCTCTCATGTCCAAATGCAATAATAATATAGATACTTCCTATATACGTAGAACAGCAGTGCTGGGTTTGCCCCCAAAGTACTGTGTGGCATTAGTAATTAGAAGATGAACATAATCTTATTTATGTTTCAATCGAAATCATTTAATACTGCAAAAGTTATTAAAAAATAATTAAGTTACTAAGACCAACATGTGGCTGGAACATAGACTAAGAGGTCAGTGTGAGTTGACTCCATAAGCTGGGAAGAGGCAGCCGTGAATTCCTGACGTCGGCATGTTTTTTCTCATGCTTAAATTCTTAGGTTCTAAAGACAGATTATGTGGAGGTATGACATATTTTCTGCCCAAATGGAGAAAATTGTTGACTGTAATTATGTTATTTAATTGAAATTATAAGTGGTTGGGGCCACTCAGTTAAAAGCATCCTTTCTAATATAGGGGTAATGTTTTTAAATGAGTGGTCATGGATTGATGACATTCGAAGGCAGGCATTTGGGATATGTTTTTGGAAAACTCAAATTATTTTAATTGATTAGTGAGCTAAAGAGGGTGGTTAAATAGCATATCGGGGGTTTGTTCTCTTTAATTAGCTATCATGAGTTTGATGTGTGAGTATATGTGCACACATGTATCCACATACGTGTTTGTAATGTGTACCTTTCTCTGTGTATATATACAAAATAGATCTTTCTGTAGGGGCAGACTCACAAGAATGGTTTATAGTGTGACAGTGTAGAGAAACAAGAAGTATATCTCTGATCTATTAAATTGTGACTAAATGTTTTAGGATTGTTTTAAACTCTCATTGATACTAGAGATTTAAACACAGCCCACAGCAAAACTGTAAAGATGTATATATACCAAGTTCTTTCTGGAGTAACTGGAGATACAACTATAATACAACATCACCACCACCCCTAATACCCCTCTTCCTCCACGAGTGAGTTCTTAATTACTAATGAATGCAATTCGTTTTAATTGTTATTATAGCAACATAACATTTAACTGTCTCCTGTTTAGTCCTGTCCCCTGGAACAGGAGGTGTCTCCTGTCAGAGAGAGGACAGGTAGAAGGCACAGCGGGCGTCTGATTGAGCCAGTTATTCATTTGCTGAGTGTTTGTGTTTATGCAAAGGGGCCTCTTCCTGCATATTTAATCTAGAGTAAGGCAGTGGCTTTTGTTGTGTTTAGCCCACATACCTTCAGTCCTTCCTCACGCTGCCGCCAGCCTGGGCGCCCCGAGAGCCCGCAGGCTTCCCTAGCGCCTGTAGTTTCTCCCTCACAAACTCTCAACTTTCTTCCGTTGTGTGAAAATCGCTTCTCTCGCCCCAAAGCTTTGCCTTCTCACCATGACCGGGTAAGTGTGTGTAAGCCAAGGCTGATACTTTTGTTTCATTTTACTAATGTTGAGAGGGTACTTGGCTGCCCTTCTGGGAGCCTCCTGAAGCCCTTCAGGGTTCCTGGGCCGTTTGTCAGTTTCTAGCCACGTTAAAATAGACAAGTACAGGTGTCTCTTCGGAAATGTGGCTGAATTTTGGACTGACAGAGAGAGGCTCTTCGGGACTGGAGGGAATTAAAAAGAAAAGAGAGAGAGAGAGAGCAGCTTTATTATTCTTTGTCCTAACAAATCCTGTTTTGTAACTATCCTGCAGATAATGCTGCCATTGTTTGCCTTCAAACAGTGTGCAAGAGGGAACTGTAAGACCGCAGAGGAACTCTGCTGTGTATTGTCTACACCCGGACCAGGGTCCTCCCCGAAGGTCTGCGCCGGAATAGGAAGGGTTTTCTTCTGTGGAAATCGAGTCGTCTCTTCATTGATATTAATAGCACACTGGAGATGTTGGCCATGATGCTCAGAGAGGCGGTTGGGAGGGGAGGAAATCTGATCTTGCTGGGGGGAAAATGACAGCCTCTTGGCCCCACGGTGGAGGAGAGACATCATCCAGGCTCAGTGTGCATAATGGCATCCTGGCTTAACTGTTTGCTCTAGGAATTTTAATCTTGAGCTGTTTGTTTTACTATCTGGGGTCTTGCTATTTTTTGTTCCTGCACTGTCTTTAGAAAGCACCATATTCAGGGGCTAATCCAGTCTTCTTTAAAAGGGAATTTTAAAAAAAGGCTCAGAGAAATTTATGTACTACACACGTAGATCATTCTGGGGTATGATCAGGGTATTCTACTTCTTTTTGAGGGTGGAATGTTATTTCACTAATGAGTTGCCGCAATTAACAAGAGTGAACCATACAGGGAAGAAATGTCCTATGTAAAGATATTGCAGGGTGTAGGAATTGTGTCCACGATCTAAAAGAAGGCGTTTGCAGTCCCAGTTAACTGTTGCCTCTGTTTGAGTAACTCTTTTCAACAGAAGAGTGTGCTGTTCCCCCGCAGGTTGGAAATTGTGAGACTTTTAAATAAAAATTCATCAACCTTATTAAAATATGTGGGGACTTGGGTCTTCTTGGGTGCAGATCAGTCTAGAGACTTAGAAGCATTTATTAACAGTGAGGCTGCTGAAGGTTTTTAATAATAAAATTACAAATAGTCTATCTAATTGTAAGTATATGACTTTCATACTTGGTTTTTAAGGGGAAAAATACTTTTTTTTTATGAGGCAAAGTAACTCCGTCAGAGCACCTTCTGTGATTAGCGCTATTGTATTCTTAAATTTTGATTGATAGAGATAATAGTTTTCACTTAAAAATACAGACAGGTACTTTAACTTTCCATGACAATAGCTATTTGCATTTCTTTTATCTTTTTGTTTAACATTTGTGGGGGTTGGGATGGATTTGATTATTAACTCTTATTGCACACTAAAGGGGAATGTAAAACAAAGGCTTTGTTAGGGCTTCAAAGGGAAAACAGCAAATATTGTTTTTAGGTTTCAACATTTAAAGGCTGTTAAAGGATACCGATAAAATATTTTCACATGACCATGACCAGGGTTTTACTTTTCTGTAAGGTAAGAGAGAGTCATTTTTCCCCCCCCAGAGGAGATGGGTCGATGTGGATAGGAGTTAGGAGGGGACTGGCAGCCTGAAGAACTTTCAGGGGCAAACATCAGCTGGGGTTGCCTAGACCAGGGAGCTTATTTTGTTTATAGTATTTCAGGTTTTTGCCTTCTAGAACAGATCCCCCAGATTAAGGTTCTATGATTTGAGGAGAGTCCCCAAGGATGAGGAGAAAAGAAGTAAAATGTTACTTGCCGGGATAGAAGAATTGGGGAAATGATGGTTCCAGAGCAGCACATTTCTGCCGTTGGGACTGGTGAAAAGCAGGCGGTATTAGAGAAGCAGTCAGGCTGAGTAGTGTCCGGGCGGCCTCTGCTTTCAGAGACCTGGACATACAGCAGTTTCTTCTTTCTTTTTTTTCCTCTTTCCTTCCTTCTCCTCTCTCCTTCTTTTCCTTCTGTCTTCCCCTTTTTCTTTTCTTCCTTTTTTTCTTTCTTTCCTTCTCTCCCCCCTTTTCCTTTCTGCAAGCATGAAGTTATAAAGATGTGGAAAAAACTTTTGGGGTTGATTTCTGCGTGGATTGTCTTAAGTACAGGAAACAAAGTGACCCCTGTGTTACTACTCTTTTCAACTAGTCACCTATGTGTTGATGTCCCTGTGTTTTCTAAGAAATCATGAAAAAACAAGACATGAAAGCCCTCGCAGGACAAGGCTCCCTGCTTAAAGAAGCAGCCGTCTCTTGGACGCGAGCCCATTTGGACGTGTTTCTGGAGATGAGGTGAAGGCCATTTGATTGGAGAAGTTGGAGGCATGGGAAGCTTAAACTGTGTTCCTTCCTGCACAGCGAGGGTTGGGAGGGGTCCTTGTAGCAGAGACTGATAAATGGCCCCCTTCATCGTGACCCAGGGGCTCACTTTCCCCCCCTTTGCAACTGTAGTAAGATTTTGGCACACAGTAGGTTCTCAGCCAGCATTGGTCAGCCTGAGGGTTGAAGAGAAAGCTGTTGGCCATCCTTCAGAGTCTCTTTTGCATAATTGTATAAACGGAAATATAATGCAGAATCCTGATGCAGATCATTTATTTTATCTGCCAAGAAAGAAAAGGAGGAAGTGATTTAAACGGAAAAAATAGAACCTATATTGTTCATTTTCTGTCTTGTAAAATGAGATCACACCGCCACACTTACCTGCAGCTCAGTTCCAAGGAGGACATCCCAGTTGGCACTTACGTCTTGTATGTCACATAAATTAAGGGCAAAATATACCCACAGAAAGTGTAACACCGAAACATTACTAATAACGTGAGGGTTCTGTGAAGTAAAATTCCTGACTTGTGGGAGAGAGGTTAGGGAGGTAGAGGAAGAGCTTTAAGGCACATTATGTTTCTGACCCGAGAGGTGGAAGCTGTGAAATTTGGTGTCTTGGTCATGGTTTTTGTGGTCACCACATCACTTCAGGTAAATGATATTGTTGCAATCAATAGTGAAGAGGCCATGGAATAATTCTAGTGTTCATAAGGTCTTAACTGTGGATGACAAAAAGGAAAATAATTTGTTTACTGCACTCTTGGCTCACTGTTAAAACCTAAAAAGCCAATAGGAAAGAGAGATTATGAAAAAGAAATGCAATTTGTATGGAGATAGCATTTTTTAAAAGAAAACCAAGTGTGGGCTGGAGGGGAATATATTTCTTTTATCTTTTTTTTTTTTAAAAAGACTTGAAAGCTTTATATAATCATTTACTTTTAGTTTGGCACGCATGCTGCCAGTAAACACACAGGTGTAAATGATATATTTGATAAGTCAAAGGATTATTTAAAAAATAGCAAATGTAGCTCTAGAAAAGGAAGTTTTGTGCTTTGGGTAAGAATGAAATGCAGATTTTTCTTCTAGTTGATTTCTGATTCTTCTAAGCTCGTAATGATGCAGGCTAGGGCCCTGGTACTACCCCCTAATTTTCTTGTCTTTTATATTGGCACATTTCATTTAATTTAGCATGATGGCAAACAGCTGTTGAACTATTAATCTCTTCTCAGCAAAACTAGAAAAATATCTTTTAGATTCCTTTGCTAACGTATACTTTTTCTTAAAAAGTAAAATCAACAGAAATAAATTAACGAGTGGTCAAATGTGCAAGCGCATTAAAATGTATACAACTTTAAAATGGATGAACATACAGATTGGATCCCACTACCGACTTTTTTATGTGTAAGTGAAAATTAAACGTAGCCAATTTTGTATTGCTTTAGTATTTGTAACTTGAGGGTTGAAGGTATAATTTTGTTATTAATATTGCTCCTGCACCCATGGCAGCAAAATCACATATGTAAACTCTGAGGGTGAACCAGCTTCTCTCTTTGCTCCGTGCTCACTTATGTACTGTACAAATAGGTGAATGGAGAAACAGCCCAGCGCTCACCTGAATATGTTCTGCAGGTTTGAATGCAGCACCAGAGATAACTTTATTCAAAGTAGGCATTTTCAGCAGTTTAAAAAAATTAAATTTTAATGAGGTCCAGTTGTTTGCCAGGCCTATACGATAGCAAATCTCATCTGCATTGCAAAGTCTAATACTATAGGTCTGACTGCCAAACATGCAAAAGTAGACACTGCTCAATAGATAAACATATAAATTAGTTTAGAATGTATGTATTGGAGAATATCTCAAGTAAAAAAGAGGGAGAAAAGAGCATTCTTGCTTTGAATTGAGTAGGGTCTGCCAAAGTTCACTCGCTCTACACGTGAGATTTGATGAGTGATGGAGGTAGAAATTTCTGGTGCTTGAGATGTGGCTGTGCTCTGTATCCACTGAGCTCTGATTTGAGTGGAGTGGGGCTGCTTTGCTCATCTCTGCTTTACTGTGAGGACCTGACCGTCCTTACTCTGTTTTCCTTTCTTATCACTGATTGCCCTGAAACAGAGTTCTCACCACCAGAGAAACCAATCCTAGGGACATACATCAGCAGTAAAGCACACGATTTTCATTTTCAATTTGAATTGTTTTGTGTAAAAACAAAAAGCTTTTGGGCAGGCTGCAAAATAGTAATTTTAAGTCCCAGAGCTAGGGTTTTCCCCCACCCAAATGGTGAACATTTATGGTGAAAACCTCCAATTTCCTCTTACAGTAAACATGAAAATTATGATTTCACTCAGAGCCTGCATCTTTTTTCCAATCTTAATGGCAAGAATCTGCATACACTTGCTTGTGGAAATGTCATAAATTGGCCTCAGATCAATTCTTCAAAGACAGTATACACCGAAGTGCCACTTCCAAAATTTTAGCCCTGGTGAAGGAAGATTTTCACTCAGTGATGTTTGCCTTCTACCTATGGGGCCGACAACAGGGGCGTAAGCAGGGACCTAGTCCTATAAAATCAAAACCACTTCATGACATATTGTTCTGAAGAGTGAGCAAAAGGATATTAACATTTTAATAAAATGTTGATAGGATTTCATCATCTTAAAAAAAATTATCTGAGCATTTGGTCAATGGATGTGGAATGAATCCTGTACCCTCTTGGTAATTTGATCTAAATTAATAAACAAATGTTTTTCTTTTCACTTGTGCCATATGTTGATCCCAGTTACATGGGCAGAAAGAGGCAGCTTGTGATGTTTCTTAAAGGATTACACAGTGTTTTGCATCCGGGCATGTGCAGATGCTGGCGTTGATGTGGGATAAAGTGTGTTCTGGGGCTTCTTTGTGTTTTAGGAAGCTTGATTTCAATTGTTTATTTCATCTGACATGAACCATTTTTATTTAACTTGCTAGATCTGGTAGATACATGCTAAGCGAAAAACATTCTGTGGACAGCTTTCACCAGCAATTAACCCTCCACGCCTCCCCAAACTGAAAATGGTGGTGCTTTTATTCATTTTGAAAGGTCTAAAGTAGCAGAAAGCATCTTGTCTACAAGAACCGACTCTCTTCCGAAGGGGAGTAAATAAGACTCTGCTTTAATGAAATAAGAGATGTTGTGGGTATTAACCAAACAGAGACACGTTCAAGTAACAGGCTGGTTTCCAAAAACAAAGGGCTGTGAGTCACATATTATTCCACATGAAAATGAATTGATAGACAACAGGAGGAGAAAAAGTTCAGACACACCATTTGAAATGTTTCACCTGGACTTTTTCCATCCAAGTTGATTTTGTCGTCTTAAAGAGCTTAAAGGCATGTGGTCCCTCCAGGTAAGTGGAGATGTTGGGACTTGTTTTTATGAACTCTGAAATAAATATTTGCCATTAAATATAACTGAGTTCCTTTGTTGTTTTGCTTGTATCTTATCCCAGGCAGAAGTGGTTGCAACTTCTCTGTGGCATTCATATTTTGATGTTCTCTTTTGTTTTCAGGGTAAGACGTGACCTTTTGAGGTGACTATAACTGAAGATTGCTTTACAGAAGCCAAAAAAGGTAAATGCAAATGGGATCAGTAGAATTATATCTAGGGCTGTATCTGTTGCCTTTTAGGCATTTTAATTCTGTTAATTTTGACATGTACTTGTCCAATATATATGTATCTATTTGTGAGTCGGTATTATGTAGTATATTTTTGGAGGTCCTAAAAAAATTGATTGCTCTTAAATGGTTCACAGATTTCCTACCCCGCCCCCCAGCCAAATACTGTATTATTAAACTTTCCTCTGTTTGTTGAAGCTAAACTTATTTTTATTTTTTTTTCCTTGCTTGTTGCCTTGGTAGGTTTAAAGTTATAAAGGAATATTCACATCTCAAAAATAGTGATTCATAAAATCAACTTGCTGCAGACAAGAGTAAGGCCTGTCAGTGTTGTGTGCTGAAGTGGTGTCATCCAATTGATGTTCATCTGGCGGCTTTATAATCACCTTCCTTCAGAAATTAACAGTCAGGCACCATAGCAACACGCCGCGTTGATGTAACTGCCGAGCAGCGTGGGGCATATCCCTGTAATGTCAGCACTAGGCTGCCTTGTTCTCTTGACCTTGCTTGAAAATCAAATGAGTACTTGATTTTAAAATTAGAAGTTTTCAGGGAGAATAATATAGCTTAATGAATTAAAGCCAAATTTAATTTTCTCAAATTCACTTTTGGGAGGGTGGATAAAAAAGCACTCTGGTTAAAATGGTTAGAGATGCTACATATTTACTTGATTTCAGAAGTACCTTTCTCATAAGGGCAATGATCATCTCATGCAAGATAGTCTTGCGGGGCATTTTGATGTCTGATGTTGCTCAAGTCTTCGTTTCATTTTTTCTTTTCTTTTCTTTTTTTTTTGTATGTGTGTCTTTTAACAGTTCCATTTGACTTAGTAGGTTTGTGTCTATTTTAAAAACAGGTACTTGGTCAGCATGGTAGAGCAAAGCCTTTGCTCAGATTTTATTAAATTCAAGTGTATGTATTTGTAAGATACAGGTTTCTTACTTGTTAGTTGAACAAGGTTTTTTTGTGGAACTTTTATAATATGAAGATTTTTTTTGATCAGTTTTGTTTCTAATCTCACCTAGGGTTTTGGAGTTCTAGAATGGCTTGGATCTGTTTTTATAGTTGCACGCTGGCCCGTTTAATTTGGGCCAGAAAAATCAGACTTGCCGCATTTTGCCATTTATATTGTTTAAGTTAACCCTTTGCAGAATGCACCTCACTGTCCTCCAAAGAGGACAGATGTACCTTTCAGTTGTTTTATAGTGGAAGGGATTGATCCCAACCAGCAATTGGGATCATTAAGTCACAGTAAGACGCAGAGGCTCAGTTTTCCAAATGTAAAAAGTAAATGGTTAGTCTAAATCAGGGGTCTGTAAACTTTTTCTGTGGAGCGTCATATAGTAAATATTCCCCACTTTGGGAGTAATTCAGTCTCTGCTGCAGCCATTCAGTTGAACAGAATTTGCTGTCTCCTGGTCTCTGATCTCTCTGAGGGATCTGAATCCAAGACGCTCACGCACAGTCATGCCAAGTGTTTAACTCATCTTGTGCTGGTAACAGAGCTTTTAGGTGAAGCTAAAAATTGTGATTAAACAAAGCTAAAAAAGTGTGAAAGATAAAAAAAATTCAGCTTCAGAGTTGCCTTAACCGTGTAGCTTTAGGTAAGAGCTTTATTGACAGTTTTCATTGTCATCTCCTGTAAGCATGGATTATTTTCCTTCCAGCTGGATATCTTTATATCTTTAAAATGTTCATGTTTATTATCACTTGTTACCCCCAAATGGAACTTCTCCCCCCAGTTCTGTGATTTCGTATAAGGTTACTTAAAATATCATAGGTTAAGGGAAAATTTAGGAAAAAAAGTTTCCAGAAATGTGTTATTAGCGTTTGCTGAGATAGTCCACATTAAAAACAAAACAACCCCCCAAAAAACAACCACCACCTTTCTGTATAATCACTATCAAGTGTATCACCTGTTCTGTTTCTCAGTATCCTGCAAACAAGGCCATCCTCCTGCCATGTAAAATTTCTGCTCCATAAAAACATCTTGTCTTTCTAGTAAACCCCTCTCATGACGTGAGGAAAGCTGAGTAACACATCCAAGCAGTTTTTCTCTTTGACTTGACTGGTAGGAAGCTCAGAGTGAGAGTTTTTGCTCAGTCTGTTGATTTTCTCAATTTCAGCTCTTCAGTCTTTATTTTTATTCTTTATATGTACTCGTCACTTTTCCTATCCCTGATGTACATTGGATTACTTAGCTCTCCCCCCCTTTTCCCTTTTACAGTATTATTAATTCCATCTATGTTTGGACTCTCCAATTTGAAGGGGAAATAAATTAGGGTGTGTAAACTTAAATCAGTAATAAGTTACATACAGTTTTTTCCTTCGAACAAGCTCAAAAATCCTTGAAAAACTAATTTGGATATATATCTTAATTTCTTACATAAAAAGGAATAAAAAGTTTGCTGGAAATATAAAATAAGATGTTCAAAGGCGTTCAGTGGTTGGTGTTTCTTGCTGATACATAAGCCTGGAACAAAGAGGGTTTTCTTTTTTGGAGATAGAGTCTCACTTTGTCATCCTTGGTAGAGTGCTAGCTCACAGCAACCTCAAACTCTTGGGCTTAAGTGATCCTCTTGTCTCAGCCTTCTGAATAGCTGGGACTACAGGTGTCCACCACAAGGACTGACAATGCCCGGCTAGTTTTAGAGACACTGGTCTTGAATTCTCCTGAGCTCAAGCAATCCACCTGCCTCCACCTTCCAGAGTGCTAGGATTACAGTGTGAACCACCACATATGGCCCCTAGGAGAAGATCTTGTTGTCCAGCAATAAACAAAAAATTAGCCCCATCTTTCACACTACAAGAATGTTGTAGATTTCACATACCTGGAGCTTCTCAGTAAATCCTGTGCCCCAAATTTAAAATCTAGGAGTCATTAACCGTCAGAATAGATACACATAAACACGCCTGTGTAGATTCTGTGGCAACAACGGGTTGTATATATGAAAGTGGCCAGGCAAATTCAGAAAACCAGATGAAGCCATTTTTAAAACTTAGATTAAAACATCTGAGGAATCATAAATAACAGCCATCATACTTGGTAGTGATATAACACTTATCTTCCAAGTATATCTGAATGCTTTACAAAATGGGTCTGGTTGCTGGCATTCCTCAGAGGTAGCTGGCAATTATTATAATCCCCAATTTGCACAGCAAGAAAGTGGTCCTGTAGATGATACATAACTTACCCAAGGTCATCTAGAATGCCAACACAGAGATTAAGAAGAGAATTTGCCCTGGTCACAATTTTAGCAGTGCCATCTATTATGACTGTCTTGGTTTGGTGACATAATAAAGGTTTATGGGGCTTTTTTCTCTGCTTCCCCTCATCATTGGTAGTTCACCTATATGCATTTTGCTTAGAATTAAAATCTAATTTGTGAATTTCATCGTTTGTATTCAATTCTGAATGGCATTGAGAGTTGAAGACAGTTACTAAGCCTATATGGATTACAATGGCAACTTTTAAACCTTAGGCAGCTTTAAGCTTCGTATATAATATGTTTATTTGTTTGTAGCTAACTTGAGAGAAAATTAAAAGCAATCTAAAAGAATGTGTAATCATTGCAATCCTCCCACCCCCAGCCTCATTCCCCAATTTGAGCTGATTGGTTGTTTGTTTGTTTGTTTGTTTTGTTTGTTTGTTTTTTTGAGATGGAGTCTATGTCGCCCTGGGTAGAGTGCTGTGGCATCACAGCTCATAGCAACCTTATACTACTGGGCTCAAGTGATCCTCTTGCCTCAGCCTCCTAAGTGGCTGGGACTATAGGCACCCACCACCACACTCAGCTAGTTTTAGTTTTTCTGGGGGGGAGGGAGGGTTCTATTTTTAGTAGAGATGGGGTCTCACTTTTACTGAGGCTGGTCTTTTTATTGAGACAGAGTCTCACCCTGTCACCTTGTATAGAGTAGTATAGCATCCTAGCTCACAGTGACCTCAAACTCCTGGGCTGAAACCATCCTCTTGCCTCAGCTTCCCAAGTATCTGGGACTATGGGTTCCTGCCATAATTCCCAGCTAATTTTCCCTATTTTTAGTAGAGACAGGTCTTACTTTGGTTCAGGCTAGTCTTGAACTCCTGAGCTCAAACAATCCACCTGCCTTGGCCTACCAGAGTGCTAGGATTACAGGTGTGGGCCGCTGTACCTAGCTAGGCATGTTAATTCTTTGGTTAATAGCTTGTTAATATTGTTAACACAATTCACCTATTTAAAGTATACTTAGTTTCAGTGTTTTTTTTTTTATGTTCATGGAGTTTGTAATCTAGTCTAGTCTCAGAAGATTTCATCTCTCAAGAAAGAAACCCAGTACCTATTAGCAGTCATTGCATTCTCCCCTCCCCCCAGCCCCTGGCAACAACTAATCTACTTTCTGTCTGTATAGATTTACCTACTTTGGATATTTCACAAAAATAGAATCGTACAATATGTGGTCTTTGGTGACTGGCTTCTTTCATGCAGATTTTCCCTTGAATTTTATATATTAGCATAATGTTTTCAAGGTTCATCCAAGGCATTTTAAAATTTTAAACTGTCTTAAAACCTCATGAGTTCTGACTCCTAGATCCCACAGAATAGCTGCCTGAAATGTCCTTAATGAGGAATAGAATTGGGGGAAAGATTACGTACTTTTTCATGCCCTGTAAATTTCCACAGTCGGAGGTGGCCTCTCAATAGTTAAACTTCAGAATTTAAATGTTTGTATTTTAAGTTAGCTGTTTTTAAACATTGTTAGCCATAATGCTAAACTAAGTTACTCTGTAAACAAGAGCTGTCTCTTTTGAATGTTAGTTTTAAAGGAAAAAAAAATTTAAAAATATTGATTTCAGGAGAAATATGCTCAATAGAGTTAGTTTTCAAGCAGAAGTCACTTGTGAAATGTACGTGAAGGCATAAGTAGTGGTAAAGAAAATATTTGCCGCAATGATCAAGTAGCCATATTTTTCACAGTGAACCACCAGATACAAACCCAAACAACAGGTGATTTTTACAGATCTTTTCTTTTTGTGAGAGACAGGCGCTCACCATGTTGCCCAGGCTGGAGTGCAGCGGCTGTTCCCAGGCGTGGTCACGGCAGCCTTGAACTGCGCCTGCCTCAGTGTCTGGAGTAGCTGGGCATTCAGGCATGCACCACATACTCATCTTTTTAAGACAATGCTCCTCCTATTCATTTGCCAAAGGCACAAATATCCTCCTACTTACCTTGAGCATCTTAGGAAGAAGTCCTCACACTAGGTAGCAACTAAACAGAGTAGTAGGAAATACTGCCTCTCTTTGGCAATTCAGAGCCTCAGAACAAATTTGAAGCTTAACCTTATAAAACAAAGCCCTGTGAAGGGTAGCACACCTGTGTTAACTCTTCAGACGTACCTCCTCAGCGCCTTGTCACATCCAGGATCACAAAACGACGATAGAATTCTTGTTTGTTTTTTTTTTTTTTTTTTTTAAGAGACAGAGTCTCACTATGTGGCCCTCGGTAGAGCACCGTGGAGTCACAGCTAACAGCAACCTCCAACTCATGGGCTTAGGTGATTCCCTTGCCTCAGCCTACCAAGTAGCTGGGACTATAGGCGCCTGCCACAATGCCCAGCTAATAGGGAATCCTGATTTTATGAGTTCCATTTTAAAAGTTGCTACTGTGGTAACTTTTGCCCAGAACTGATTTGGGTTTGAAGTTTGTGGTATCTTTTTAGATGATGCTGGTGAATGGGAACTTGTAAACATAAAATGAATGTACTTTGCATGGGTCGGAAGAGAAGAATGAAAACCATGAAGTCTTTCTGTTCAAATTCAGTCTTTTTGAAGTATGAAAACCCTGCAGATTTTCCCTTGGATTTTGTATCTTAGCATGTATGTAATACATAATTGAAGGTAATTAGATATTTTGTTAATTACCTGACAGTGTGCTAAGTTTTTAAAAATTAACCTTTAATTAAAAAAAAAAAAGACTCCTATTACCCATTATTAGATGGACTGTGATTATTGCAGTCTGTGGCTTGGCAGGGTACTTGAAATGCTCACCTTTCCTTCCAGTCGCCCCTCTTTCTAGAGGCCAGTCTCTTTCTTTTTCAAAGGGCCCTGTGCAGTATCTGGAGGCCAGAGGAGGTATCCTGAAGTGTATTCTTTACAGAGTCCATGCGTTAAAGTTTATTGAGACCAGTGATTTTCTAAGTGGGAATTGGGACCAATTTGTCTGTTAGAGATTCAGTTTAGTAGGTTATACCAAAGACTTTTTTAAATGGAATAAGCAGGCCAGGGGCAATTGCTCACTCCTATAATCCCAGCACTTTGGGAGGCTGAGGCAGGAGGATAGCTCAAGAGCAGGAGTTGATTGTCATGGTAAGCTGTGATCATAGCACTGCATTCCAGCCTGGGAGACAGAAGGAGACCCTGTCTCTTAAATAAATAAATAAATAAAATGGAATAGGCATGCAACAGAGTAGAATTGAAGAAAATCAGAGTATGTCATGCATAGTAAAGATCTGGTGTGTTACATAATGACACTTTTTTTTTTTTTTTTCTTTTTGAGATAGTCTCACTTTGTTGCCCTCAGTAGAATTCCCTGGCATCATAGCTCATAGCAACCTCAAAGTGGGCTCAAGTGATCCTCTTGCCTCAGCTTTCCAAGTAGTTGGGACTACAGCTCTCCTAGGGTCACCAGACGTCCTGCTTTTGGTGGGACAGTCCCGCTTTTTAACAATTTGTCCCGCGTGCCGCAGCGTTTTAAAAGTCCCGATGTTTGGAAAGAATGCGTGAACGGGCGGGAGAACAGGAAGGGAATATACAGTTTTCGGCTGCCATGTGGCTATTTCGCCAGAATATGAGTTTTATATTTTGTTAATTTTATAATGTTAAGCTGTAATAATAACAAATAATTGTTGAGAAGTGATTATCGAGAACTGCTTATCAAAGTTTGCATTGTTGTCAGGTCCTGCCCTGCCCCGTCCTCTGCCCCGCCCCGTCCCGCCCCGCCCCGCCCCGCCGCCATGTGGTCCTGCTTTACAAAGCATTAACAAATGTTAAAATCTGGTCACCCTAAGTTATCCACTACTACAATGCCCGGCTATTTTTATTAGATATGGGGTCTTGCTCTTGCTCAGTCTGGTCTCAAACTCCTGAGCTCAGGCAATCCACCACCTTGGCCTCCCAAAGAGCTAATGTCACAGATGTGAGCCACTGCACCTGGCCTTCTAATGGAACTTTTAAAATATAAGAGTACTATCTTTGCAATGTAAAATAACTCTTTCTGTGGGTTGAATTTATTCGTTTGTTCATTCACCGCATCTTCATTAAATGTGTTCTGTGGCCCAGGCTTTGTGCTGTATTTATACTGTCCAGCGTGGAAGCCGTCAGGTTCCTGTAGCTATTGAACACTTTAAAATTAGATGTGTTGTATGTGTGAAATCCACTAAGTATTTTGAAGCCTTTGTATGGATGAAAGAATGTGAAATATTTGAATAATTTTTCTTTATTGATTACATGTTGAAATGGTCATTGGGGATACATTGACTTAAATCAAATAAATTATTCACAGCTTCTAAGCCCTTTCTGCTCTTTGCTTTTGGGGTTGACAACAGGCAGGAAAGCATGGTAAATAAAGACACGGTGATAGGTGCTAGAGAGAAAATAATGGGAGAATAAGGGAGGTCAGATTGTCAGAGGGAAGGGGTAGCCACTGTGATTAGGGAGATCACGGAAGTCCCACTGTGAAGCGGATGGAGCAGAGCCTTGGAATGTTCCCAAGAGAGCATATGGGCCAGTGTGGTTGAAGCTGCGTCCTGACAGGGAGGGTAGAGGTTGAGCATCCCTGATCCAAAACGGCTGGGACCACAAGTGTTTTGGATTTGGGAATTTTTCAGATTTTGGAGTATTCCCATTACTAGTTGAGCATCCCTAATCCAAATATCCAAAATTGGAACTGTTCCAGGGAGCGCTGCTTTTGATCATCACATGGGTGCTCAAAAAGTTTTAGATTTTGGAGCATTTAGAATTTTGGATTTTTAGACTGGAAATACTCGACCTATTGTAGGAGACAGGATCAAAACATAACGTGGCCAGGCTGAGTAAGGCATCCTCGTATTTTCAGTGGCACAGGGAGCTATCGAAGGGTTTTGAGATAGGGTGAGAGCTGACTCATGCTTTATTTTTAAATGGATCACTCTGGAAGCTGTCTGAAAGTAGTCTGTGGGTGGATGAGGCCATAGGCAGGGAGCCCTGGTAGGAGGCCATTGTAATAATCCCACTGAAGTATGAGGATGACCAGCATCAGTATGTTGGGGCAGGGGTGAGAAATGGTTGAATTTAGAATTTATTTAAGGTGAAACCAAAGAATTTCCTAAGGGAATAAATGGGGAGTTTGAAAGAGTTGCAACAAGGGCTGGGTTTGGTGGCTTTACTTATAATCCCGGCACTTTTGGAGGCCAAAGTTGGGACGATCCCCTGAGGCCAGGAGTTCCAGACCAGCCTGGATGACACAGCAAGACCCCATCTCTACAAAAAATTTTAAAAGTTGCCAGGCATGGTGTTGACTGCCTATAGTCACAGCTACTCAGAAGAGGGAGACAGGAGGATCACTTGAGCCCAAGAGTTTTGAGACTGTGTTGAGCTATGATTGCACCACTGAACAAAAGGGGTCAAAGATGGGAGGACTACTAAGAGGTTGTGATGAAGAAGCTCACTGAGGAAAGTGTGTGACGCAGGAGAGAGTTGTCAGCTGTATCGAGTATTGCTGAGAGGTCAAGAAAAGTGATGATAAAGAACTGACCGGCTCGGCGCCTGTGGCTCAATCAGCTAAGGCGCCAGCCACGTACACCTAAGGTGGCGGGTTCGAATCCCCAGCCTGGGCCCGCCAAACAACAATGATGGCTGCAACCAAAAAATGGCCGGGCGTTGTGGCGGGCGCC
>CAUYQV010140697.1:0-27521 GCA_963574575.1 Galagoides demidoff
GGCGCCTGTGGTCCCAGCTACTTGGGAGGCTGAGGCAGGAGACTCACTTGAGCCCAGGAGTTGGAGGTTGCTGTGAGCTATGATGCCACAGCACTCTACCCAGGGGGACAGCTTGAGGCTTTGTCTCAAAAAAAAAAAAAAAAAATCACTCTATGGCAGGCACGTGTAATCCCAGCTACTTGGGAGGCTGAGGCAAGAGAATCACTTAAGCCCAAGAGTTTGAGGTTGCTGTGAGCTGTGATGCCACAGCACTCTACCAAGGGTGACATAGTGAGACTCTGTCTCAAAAAAAAAAAAAAATCACCCATAGGTTTTGTTGTTGTTGTTTTGCTTTGTTTTATTTTTTGAGACAAAGTCTCATCTCATTCTGTTACCCAGGCTGGAGTGCCATAGCACCAGACTAGCTCATAGCAACCTCAAACTCCTGGGTTCAAGTAATCCTCCAGCTGCATCCTCCCAAGTAGCTGGAACTACAGGCTCCCATCACAACACCAGGCTCATTTTTTCTATTTTTAGCAGAGATGGGGGAGGGAGGTCTCTCTCTTGCTCAGGCTGGTCTTGAACTCCTGAGCTCAAGGGATCCTCTTGACTTCGCCTCTCAGAGTGCTAAAATGAGAAGCATGAGCCGCTACACTCTCCTGATATTTTTTTCTTAATCAGAATGAAAAGCATCACTACCTTTAGGATGACCACCATTACGCTAACAAAAGGTAATTTTTATTCCATTACAATTCTGCTCCTATTACTATTTTTTCTTTTAAAAGAATCTTTGTACCAAGAGTTTTTACATCTTTTGCATTTAATTGTTAAATTAGCCCTGTGAGTTTATACAGTGGAGGTATTTTTGTTATTTCCCCATTTTCTGGTTGAGGAAATGAAAGTATAGTGAGGTGTGCTATATATGATTATATTGGTTAAACTAGGACTTGAACCTTGGTCCTTAGACTGGTAAGTGAATTCTGTGCTTTTCGTGGTACCTTGTTGTTTAGGATATTTTTGCCTGCTATAACTGAGCTGATCTCTAAATTGTTGAAGAGATTTTTTTATTGTACAGTCTTCATAATTTATACATTCATCTATTCATTTATTTGTTTATTCAAGACATATTACTGTAACCATTCTGTGTTTTCTGAGCCTTAGGAATACTATAGCAAGACATACACTCCTTCCTTCATGGAGTTTTTACTATAGTAAGAGGGATAGACATTAGTTAAATCACAAAAATATTTACAATTGAAGGAAAAGTGCTGGAGCCATGAATAAGTAACAAAGAGCAATTAGATTGAATCTGGGGGTTGGCTTGTTGGTGATCATGAAAGACTTCCAAAAGGAAGTTACACTTAAAGATGTGATTTGAAGGGTAAGCAGCAGTTAAAGGGGTAAAGGGAAGAGGGTGCTACACTAAGGGAAGATTGTACATGGAGGGCTTCTCCCTCCATCACAATTCATAATAGTTCTTTTCATTTTTATTATGATTTCATTAAGTATATATTAATAGTTACAAAGCATAGTACTGAACTTTGCTCTCTTGGTGTATCTGAGAGAATTTATTAGGACTGCTTAGGAGGGCCTGTGGTGAGTTGACATTGTAAGTTCCATCTGTCGTCATGCAGTGAGTCTGTGGAGGGCATTACTTTTTCTGTTCTTAAGTCTATTGGTGCTTTTATGCTGATAGTTTATGCTGAATCTTTCCAAAGGTATGGTGATACACCTCTGCCTTGTTAGTTAGTTAGTGACAGGGTCTTGCTTTGTTGCCTGTGCCTCAGCCTTCTGAGTTGCTGGGACTACAGGCATATGCCACTATACCCCACTAGGTTTTCTTTTTTTAGAGATGACATCTTGCTTTTTTAGAGATGACATCTTGCTATATTGCCCAGGCTGCTCTTGAACTCCACATCTCAGGTGATCCTCCCACCTTGGCTTTCCAAAGTGCTAGGACTATAGCATGTATCATGCTATAATGTCGGCCCACCTCTGCCTAAATAAATGAATCTTTTCATTCAAACAAATAGATTCATTGGGTGTTTATAACATGAACAAAATCATTCAACTCCTTGGTTGAAAACTATGGTTTATCAAGGCTTTTTTAACTTGTGACTAGGGTAAGAATCTAGGCAATTTTTGTTTTTCTTGTATTTATATTCTCAACTGTTGACTCACAGCTGGAATTTTATGTAGCATATGGTCCCATACATTACTGTAGTAGAAAATTCATATGAACAGAAGAGAAATCTCAGGAGATGAATATTATAATCCATCAAAAACTTTCTGTAAATACTGATTTTTTAAAAAACAAAGTACCTGGAATTGTTAGATGGCATAAGTTATAAAATGCATTTATAACTAGTATAAGGGTATGCTAGAATTGGTTAAGGCACTTAGCAAAGTAGGAGAGAAGCTTGAAAAGGAAATTGGCTAGAAAAAGTAAAGGATGAATAATTTTTTGACTTTATCAAGAGATTGGTGAGCACATTTATCAAGCAAAGGGGCTGGGATTTGCTTGGAATGACTCCAAGGCACAGTGTGATGGTGGCTAAGGATTGTTATGAGAGAGAGAGAGAGAGAGAGAGAGAGACAGAGGTAGAACAACAATCTAGAGGTAGATTTTATTTTAATCAGACAAAATATACTTCTCAAGCACAGAAACAATTGTTCATGATGTATTTTTCTAGCCACTTCAGTTTGCATAAAAATAAAATGATATATTTGAAAGAGAAAATACTTTAGAGTTACTTAGCCTTTGTCTTCTATCTCAGTACTGCCAGATTCTATTTTTTTTTTAAGACAGTCTCACTATGTCGCCCTCAGTAGAGTGCTATAGCATCACAGCTCACAGCAACCTCAAACTCTTGGGCTTAAGTGTTTCTCTTGCTTCAGCCTCCCAAGTAGCTGGGACTACAGGCACCTGCTACAACGCCTGTCTACTTTTTGTTACAGTTGTCATTGTTGTTTAGCTGGCCCTGGTGTATGTGGCCAGCGCCCTAACCTTTGAGCTAGGGGTGCTGAGCCAGCACTGCCACATTCTTGTGTGACTTAGAATGATTATATCTTTCTGAGCCTCATTAACTTATTTGTAAAATTAGGAAATATCTTCATGAAGTAGTAAAACCTGATATTCATAATGAATGATGCCCCTGTGACCATAGAAGTCTTGGAGAGTCTGAAGTACTCACTAATTTTTATAGCGTTAGCTTTGTTTATAATTCTTATGATTATATCCCTTTGCTTCATTATTAGAAATAGCTGTGAATCAAACTCCCTATTGCTGAGCTATAGAGGAATAAAGTGTATGCCATGCTGCTTCTTACAGGTGCTGGTATTTCCTATAAGACAGCCTTAATACATTTACAGTTATAAAGAAGATAGTTATTCTGTCAGTGTTAGCCCATTAGTAAAAGGTCAGCCAACAGTTCCTTGTCCCTGCCTAATACTTTTCTATCCTTCTTTGAATTTAGGAGCATGTATCCTGTTTGGAAATCCTTTCTCGAGGGAACAATGCAGGTAGCCCAGTCTCGGATCAATATATGTGAAAACTATAAAAACTTCATTTCTGAGCCTGCAAGGACAGTGAGAATCTTAAAAGAACAGCAACTAAAAAGGGTATTGTTTCTATTTCTGTTATTTTTGTATGTATTTAATATCTTAGTACTATATTTGTTAATATGGAAATTTAAGCTAAATTGTATTTAAAACATCACAAATGTTTCTGGTTGACATTTTACTACGATTTTCTAATCTTAACATGTTTCCATTAACTACTGTATTTTACAAACTGATGAAAGTGATTGTAATTTGAATCTGCGGCTGTTTAGAAAGTTCAGTAAGCACTTCTTAGAAATAACCACTTTTTAGCCAGGTGCAGTGGCTCACGCCTGTAAACCTAGCACTCTGGGAGACTGAGGTAGGAAGATCCCTTGAGCTTAGGAGTTCAGGATCAGCCTGAGCAAGATCGAGACTCCATCTCTGCTAAAAACAGAAAAAATTAGCCTGGGATTGTGGTAGGAGCCTGTAGTTCCAGCTACTATGGAGGCTAAGGAGGAGGATCGCTTGAACCCAGGAGTTTGAGGGTACTGATACCATGGCACTCTATCCTGCTAACCCAGGCAACAGAGTGAAACTTTGTCTCAAAAGAAAAAAAAAAAAAAAAGAAATATTACTTTTCAGGTTAACACAAGTGAACAGACCTTTTTAGTTTAAAAATATTGGTATAGTTTGGTGTATGTATATGTATTTTTTTATTTCAAATTAGTAAGAGGGTACAAATGTTTAGGTTACATTGTTTTCAGTTCTAAGGTAAAGTCAAAGTTGTAGTTGAGCCCTTCATGGCGGTGGGAGGTGGTGAGGGGTGAACTCCCTCACATTGTGCACATTAGGGGGGATCCAATGGCCTTCTCTTCTCCCCCTCTGCGCTTTGTCCTCTCTCTTTTCCCTCTTGCTAGACTGTATTTGTGTTTTATGTTTTGTGTGGATGCGAAGTTGTATATTGGTTTCATATTGATATTGAGTACATTGGATTTTTTTCCCCATTCTTGAGATCTTTCTAGGAAGAATATGTTTCAGCTCTATCCAGATAAATACAAAAGATGTAAAGTCTCCATCTTTTATTATGGCTGAATAGTACTCCATAGTATACGTATACCACAGTTTGTTAATCCATTTGTGGGTTGATGGGCATTTGGGTTGCTTCCATACCTTGGCAACTATGAATTAAGCTGCCATAAACATTTTGGTGCAGTTTGTTGTATATTAAAATAATTACAATGTTACTAATGCCACTAATTCTTGAAAAACAAGAATTACATTAATATTTTAGCTTCAACTTAAGCCATTTTACATATTTAAAGGAAGTTGACAACATTTTGACCAATATAGTAAACTTATTTTTAAAAACCCAGTGGAGCTTAAAGTTTAATTATATAGGTTACACATGTTTCAAGTAGACCTATTTCTTTGATTATACAGAAATTTAAAATTCATAGGACAATGTCATTGTTGAATGTGCTTTTTTTTTAAGTTTGCTGATTAAAATAGATGATTGAATTGTATCCTTTTGGAAATAGAGTTACAAAAATGGAGATTTTCATGATACCTAATTAGTTATGAAAGTTTTCTTGTGGATTTATTAATATTTTAGAAAATATTAAAGTAATTATTTAAAAATAATATTTTAGAAACCATCCAATATTTTGATTCTAATTGTCATTTTGATTTTCAGAACTTTTTTACAAATAAAAATTTAAAAAACCTGATCTTCCCTGTGTCACATCCCACTCCTGATACCACTTGTCAGGACCCAGGACTGGTCAGGTCTCCAGCCTGGCTTAACTAGGTTCCGGACGCAGACCGCTAAGCTACCTTGCTCAGGAACGATTTCTCTTAGGTGCCTGATGGCTATCTACTTTAACTGGAGAGAGAGAGAGTCTTAGAGTAAAGCAGTCTTAGAATAGATAGATCTTAGTCTTTAGTAGAGCTTGGTAATCTTCAGCAGAGAGACACGGTGCTGGTGTTCTGCAGGCAGGAGAGGAGACAGAGTCAGAGTAAGTGGGTCCATGATAGAATGCACATGCTCCCAACTGCCTTCTCCTCCAGCCTAATATAAGGCTGATCTCGTTCCTCTCAACACCACAGGTGTAGAGACTGCCATTTCACCAATGCTGTCATCTCAAGAGCTTGTTAGGAGAGCTAAATCCCTCTCCATGCCCTTTTCACCAAGGTGTTTCATTATTGAGCTACACAGGTATTTCTTATAACTCTCACTCCTCCTAGCCAGAGGCTCTTAGGGCTGCTACACCCTTTTTGCCAAAGATGATTTTGTGAAATCAGTATGTTAAATGTATATGTGGGCTGTGCCCGGTGGCTCATGTCTATATTCCCAGTGCTATAGTCTTAGCACTCTGAGAGGCTAAGGTGGAAGGATTACTTGAGATTAGAAGTTTCAGACTAGCCTAAGCATGAATGAGACCCCAGTCTCTATAAAAAATAGATCAAATTAGCTGGGTGTGGTGCTGCACACCTGTAGACCTAGCTACTTCAGAGGCTGAGGCAGGAGGATCACTTGAACCTAGGAGTTTGAGCTTTCAATGAGCTATGAAGACCCCATTGCATTCTAGCTGGGACAACAGAGTGAGACTCTTATCTCAAAAAAAAAAAAAAAAGTATATGTGTGCATATATAAAATTTTAATCTATTTAGCACACTCACCTAATATCTGTTGGCTTGAACTCATTTTCAAAGAATGCCTATTTTATCTGTAGCTAAAAATGTAGCTCTTTTAAAGCTAAAATAGTAAATAAACTTTGTGATCACTGACCAATGGTTTTGAGTTGGAAGCAAATGTGCTCTGCGTGTGCATGTGTGTTTCTGATACTATAGAAACTGATAAAAGGTACAGAGAGAGAATTAATGTTAGTATAACTTCCTAGCCAGAATTGAAAATATTGCGTTTAAAATTTTCAGTGCATTCACCGAATCTCTAGTTGAATTACTAGAAATTTATAACTTTTTCAATATGATAATACTTTTTGCTTGTTTTGAGCTTCAGGCCAAGTTTAATGAAAGGGGACAGGAAAAGAAAAAGGCGGGGACAGAGACCCACCTGGGCAAAGATGGTGTCTGCTGATATTATAATACTTTAAAAGCATTTAGCTACCTCTGGTACTTTTCTCTTGTATTGGTGGAATGGTTCTCAGACCTGAATTTAACCAACATTCTTAGGAGATGTTTGGTGACAAACATCCTCACCAAAAATCCTCATATTTGTGAATTTACTTGTTTGAGATTTTGTGATGTGGGCCATTCTTACTGGGGTTAGATGTTATCTTAGGGTGGTTTTGATTTGCATTTCTCTAATAATCAGGGATGATGAACATTTTTTCATGTTTGTTAACCATTCGTCTATCTTCTTTAGAAAAGGTTCTATTCATCTCTCTTGCCCATTGATATAAGGGATTGTTGGCTTTTTTCATGTTGACTAATTTGAGTTCTCTGTAGATTCTAGTTATCAAGCTTTTGTCTGTTCAAAATATGGAAATATCCTTTCCCATTATGTAGCTTGTCTATTTGCTTTAGTTGTTCTCTCCTTCACTGTACAGAAGCTTTAAGTCCCATTTGTTAATTTTTGTTGTTGCAGTTGCCACAGAAGTCTACTTCATAAAGTCTTTCCCCAGGCCTATATCTTCAAGTGTTTTTCCCTTGCTTTCTTTGAGAATTTTTATCATTTCATGCCTTAAATTTAGGTCTTTTATCCATCTTAAATCAATTTTTGTGAGTGGAGAAAGGTGTGGGTCCAGTTTCAATCTTTTACATGTGAATATCCAGTTCTCCCAGCACCATTTATTGAATAGGGATTCTTTCCTCCAATGTATGTTCTTGTTTGGTTTATTGAAGATTAGGTGGCTGTAAGATGTTAGTTTCATTCCTGGTTTTCTGTTCGGTTCCAGATATCTGTCTCTATTTTTGTGCCAGTACCATGCTGTTTTGACCACTATAGCCTTGTAGTATAGCCTAAAGTCTGGTTAGGCTGATGCCTCTGGCTTTATTTTTATTGCTAAGTACTGCCTTAGCTACATGGGGTTTTTTTTGGTTCCATACAAAATGAAGAATTATTTTTTCCAAGTCTTGAAAGTACAATGTTGGTATTTTAATAGGAATGCCACTGAATCTGTAGATTGCTTTGGGAAGTATAGACATTTTAACAATGTTGATTCTTTCCAGCCATGAGCATGGTATGTTCTTCCATTTGTTAATATCTTCTGCTATTTCTTTATTTAAGGTTTCGTAATTTTCTTTATAGAGGTCCTTCACCTCGTTTGTTAGGTATATTCCTAGGTATTTCATTTTCTTTGAAGCTATTATGAAGGGGATTGTGTCCTTAATCAGCTTCTTATCTTGGCTATGATTGGTGTATACAAAGGCCACTGACTTGTGGACATTGATTTTATATCCTCAGACATTACTGTATTTTTTGATCACTTCCAGGAGTCTTGTGGTTGAGTCTTTGGGGTTCTCTAAGTATAAGATCATATCACCAACAAAGAGGGAGAGTTTGACCCCTTCTGCTCTCACTTTGATGCCCTTTATTTCCTTCTCTTGCCTAATTGTATTGGCTAAAACTTCCAGCTCTATGTTGAATTGTAGTGGCGATAAAGGACAAACTTGTCTGGTTCAAATTCTAAGTGGAAAAGCTTTTAGTTTTACTCTATTCAGTAAAATATTAGCTGTGGGTTTGTCATAGATGACTTTGATCAGTTTAAGAAGTGTGCCACCTATGCCTATACTCTTCAGTGTTCTAATTAGAAAAGATGCTGGATTTTATCAAATGTTTTTTCTGCGTCTCTTGAAAGGATCATATGGTCTTTGTTTTTGCTTCTGTTGATATGGTGAATTATGTTGATGGACTTGCATATGTTGAACCAGCCTTGCTTCCCTGGGATGAAACCTACTTGATCATAATGTATGAATTCTTTGATGAGAAACTGTAGTCTATTGGCTAGGATTTTGTTGAGGATCTTTGCATCTATATTCATTAGTGAAATTGGTCTGAAGTTCTCCTTTTTAGTTAGGTCTTTTCCTGGTTTTTGTATCAAGGTAATGTTTACTTTATAGAATGTGTTGGGGAAGATTTCTTCCTCCTCAATGGAATAAGCTCTTCTTTGAAGGTTTGATAGAATTCTGGTGTGAAGCCATCCAGACTAGGGCATTTTTTTGTTGTATGTAGTGTTTAACAATTACTTAGAACATAAGCAACATTATTATCAGCTATAATATAAAACAAGTAAATTCACAAATATGAGGATTTGTCAAATTTCACCAAACATTGCCTAAGAATGTTGGTTAAACTCACGTCTGAGAAACATTCCACCAATACAAGAGAAAAGTACCAGAGGTAGCTAAATGCTTTTAAAATATTATAATATTGGCAGACACCATCTTTGCCCAGATGGGTCTCTATCCCCTTTCGTTTTTACTTTTTCTATTTTCCTGAAAGTTTCAATAAAATGATCAGAATGGTTTTCCATAACAGTTGCATCATTTGCACTCTCACCAACACACAAAGGTTCCAGTTTCTCCACAACCTTGCCAACATTCTTTATCTCTTTATAAACAACCATACTAACAGGTATGGGATACTATTTTAATGTAGTTTTGATTTGCATTTCCCTGATGTTTAGAGATATTGAACAATCTTAGTTTTGTTTGGCAGTCTTGTATTTTTTGTTGTTATTTTCTCCTCCACAGTTATCCTCTTCATTTTATAATCCTATATTAGTCTTTTAGTAATTACCCTAGGGATTCTATGTAATATGCCTTCTTAACTTACTGTATTACCTTGACTCAGTAATTTTACTGTTCCCTAATCTTTGTTCGAAATTAATTTATTATGATCTGCCTTGAATTATCATGAATAATATAAAAATCTTACAGCAGGACAATTCCATCTACCTCTCATTTATGACTTTTGTGCTATTAGACCTTTTGACTTTTGTCCACTTATCTTTTGTACTTTTTCTGCATTTTATGTATTTCTACCTTTTTTCTCTGTCCTTCAATCTGAATATTTTACATTGGTCTATCTGACAATTCAATCATACTCTGCTTCACCATTTCTAATCTGCTTTTAAAACTCATCTTTTAGAATCTTAATGTATTTTTCAGTTCTAGGATTTGTATCCTAGTACTTTGAAAAACTATATGCCGTGTTTCTGATATAATTCTTCATGTTTTTTCTTTATCCACTTAAATTTGTTACTTCTAATCTCTGTTTTATAGTTTCACTATCTGAATCACTCTAGGTCTATTTTTGCTATCTGCTATTTTACTTGGTTTTCACTTATTTGAGTCTGCTGTTTCAGTATGCTTCACTGGTATTAGACATTGTGGATAAAATTGTAGAGGCTCTGGAACATATTATTTTCAAAGATGATTAAATTTTCTTTTGGTGGGCAGATTGCACTCTATTAGACTACCTTGATTCTGGTATGGTCTAATTTTAGGCTTTTTAGAACTGGTCTGTTTCACCTACTCCTAGGGTTTTAAAAACATAGGGTGTTTACCAAGACTCTTCCACTTTGACAAGACTTGAACTCTAAACTTTGTCTTTTCAACATTATGTAGCTGCTCTAATCCTCCAGTCTCTGCTCAGTCATTACTCTCTCGGCTGCTTTCCTCTACTGGCTTTTTTGGAGTTTTACCAAGCACATGCCTCTTAAAAGATACTTACTAACTCAAGGGGAAATTGCATACAGATTTTTGGACTTGATTTTTTGCCGTATCCTTGTTTCCAGATATTTTCCTCTCAAGTTCCTGTTCTTTTGGCATTGCTGAACTCCACCCTCTGTCTCCACAGTCTAGCAAGAATATCACTTTCTGTTTATATCCTATGTTTGTTGGTGCCATGATTCAACAAATGCTCTGTGGGAAAAAAGTCAAGTTGAGGCTTGGCGCCCATAGCACAGTGGTTACAGCGCCAGCCACATACACTAAGGGTGGCAAGTTTAAACCTGGCCCGGGACAGCTAAACAGCAATGATGACAACTACAACAAAAGATAGCTGGGTGTTTTGGCAGGCGCCTGTAGTCCCAACTACTTGGGAAGCTTAGGCAGGAGAATTGCTTAAGCCCAAGAGTTTGAGGTTGCTGTGAGCCGTGATGCCATGGCACTCTACCAAGGGCCACATAGTGACACACACTCTCTCTCTCTCAAAAAAAAAAGTCAAATTGAATTTAGAGCTTACTTAGGTATATTTCCCTTCCCCCATGTCTCAGCCCCTTAAGTCTAGGGTACATGGTTGTTCTTTAATGCTCACGGTTTTAAAAAATGTATTTTGTCCAATTTTTACAGTTTCCAGACTACAGAAAGGTAGTCTGATCTGAGTTATTCTGTCATGATCAGAACCAATTTTTACTTAAAATTCTTCCTCTGTAAAATTTTGCAATTCATGTTCTTTTCAAAATTTTCTCTACTATGGCTGTTTTCTTTTATCTTGGGGATAAACACACATATTACAATTATGAAGGACCTGAGATTATAAGAAGAATTCTTATGAAAGACTATAATGAGAATTACGGACTTTTCCAAATCATTTTCTTTATGCTGTCATTTGCTTATAAATCAGAACAAGAGCCACAACCACCTACGGGCTTTAGCCCATATCATGCTTTTGTCCATATCTTATTTATACTAAGTTCAGTTACCTTCCTTGAAATAGTGATTCACATTTTTATGACACTTTAGAGTTTGAAAACTGTTGTATTTCTTATATTCTCATTTGATTTTTGTAACAATGTAATAGATATATAAGTATTGTTATTTTACAATGATGAAGCTAAGACTTAGGTAGTAAGTCTCTTTAACATTGGAGCAGGGACTTGAATATACTTCTTCCTAATTTTAAATCTTATATTATCTTTAAAAAACCATTGAAACTTTTTTTTTGGGAAACCAGGCAGGTTTCTAAAAAAGAAAAAAAAAACATACAACTTTTACATAATAGTAGACTACTTAATTCTCTTGCTCTTTTTATCATCTTAGTATTTATAATAGTTGTAATTAGTACATAATGTTTTATGATATTCCCTTCCCCCGTTCTTTCTATTCTTAATTATCCTTTTTTCTATACAACTGTTATGTTTATTATTTTTTATTGCTAAAGGAATTTTGCCATTTATTTTGCTTTCATTCTACCTATGTTTTTGGACATTACCACTAAGTCTGCAGTAAAAGTTAGCTTTTTGTTTTAATAATTTTCTTAGGTTAAATTTCCAGGACATGATTACTGGGTCAGAGAACCTAAGAGTTTATAGGGTTTTGATGTATTGGTCCTGTTTTTATCTTTTTTATTTTTAATAATCTTCAAATTACTAACAAGTCTTTTATAGAATGTATATCATACTCAAGGACCATAATTTTAATTTTTTCAGTAGGATTCTGAATTCTAACATCTAAGTTTGTCATGATTTTATATGATCCCTTAGCCTTAATGTAAACTAATTTTAGCATTAACCCATTTATGCTGGAGATTGATTTTATAACAGTGAATTGTTTAGTTATGTAGTATTCCAAAAATGGAACACTAGGCAAAACTCCTTTCACATTGCACATAATGTATAAAATTGTATTTCTTATCTGAGGAGGTGGTGACACCTGCTATTCACTGTGATATTTAATAGGACACTTCACGTGTAAGGGAACATCACATCTTTTCATATTGAAAAGTGAAGTTTTTATGACATTCAGCACACATGTTTGCTTTCCCTGTTTGACTATCACATGATTCATGCCCTCATAATGTGAGTCAGTGTTATGCTTCTGCCAAGTTCTAGAGGATGACTATAGGTCTCCAGATAATGGCATACCACATATCAATGAAACTCCAGAAAATCCATTGGCTTCTCATCATATGTTTTATGCAGGTTCAGAACATTTTGTATGACTGATTCGAAACAACAAAAAAAGGCTTGAATACCATTTCCTTCCACAGGTTAATGCCTGACACTTATCAGTATTGTCATCAAGTCTGTCTACTCCTCCCATAAAAAGGTTATACATGTTTGGCAGCTGAACTTGGATCTTCTTTTCTAGTTTCTGGGAATAATGATTGACGAGACACAAGGGATCCATACCAGCAACAGATGAGGCAACAGTGACAACACTGTTATCATTCCATTTCATTCCATAACTTCCAATTTGGAAGTTAGTCAAATCAGGGTTTACACCCTTGTTTACAACATGTAAATTGAAGTATATGACAATGAATCCAATAACCTTGTCATCAAGAAAAAGTTCAAAAATTTCTATAGGAGTTCTCATTTTGGTGAAGAAATCATTTGGTGGTTCTATAACTCTGCCTGTTATAGGCTGTGCAGTTAGGTCAGCTTTTTTCTGTTTGCAAACAATTTTTGTCACTTTCTTTCTTTTTGCCTTTGGTAGACTGCTGTAGCATCATAGCCCACAGTAACCTCAAACTCTTGGAGTCAGTCAGTCCTCTTGCCTCAGCCTCCCAAGTGGTTAGGACTACAGGTATGAGCCATCATGCCCACCATTACTTTCTTTTTCTTTGATGGAGGAGGTTGCTGTGCAGTAGATATACATGGAACTTTATGGTCAAGAGAGTCCTTTTCAGGTTCATATGAGGGATCATCTGAGTCAGACTTAGCATCATAGCCATCTTGAATAAGATACATAGTGTGCACAACAAAAACGTGGCAGATTATTGATTGTTCCACCTTGTCTCCTGAGTCCTCATCAAAAACAGGTGCCATAGCATGTTCAGATGGTTATATCACTATGGCACTTAATTCTATGCCATCATCTGTCTCTAACAGGTTAGTGATTTCATGTGAATTTAGAGTTTGAAGCGTATTGAGACTTGTAAAATGATTTCAACTAAAAAAGGGGAAAAAGATATTATTAGTCCTAGTTGTTACAGCCTTGCCTACTGCTCCAGAAATGAAACATACAAAATATCAAACCTATAACTAACTAATACTACAATAACGTATGTATTTTCTTTTTATAGCATAATAGCATAATGAGTAGAGAAGTAATAGAAAAAAATTACTTAGTATAAGATGTATTGCAGTAATGTTGTATTTATCTGTCTTTGGATGGTTCTTCAAAAATTTTCTGAAAATTTTTGCCACGCTCCCAGCACGCCAGTGTCTGTAGTAGTAACTATGTGCACCATATGATGACTTGTACCTTCAGGAACCAGATGTGTGAAAAATCAGACCTCAGCGATGACCTTGAATAGTAAGATATAAAAAAGCTCTATGTCACTATGATTCCAATAGTGGAACATGAGGCATAAGTATGTTAATGCACACTCCTGTCTGTGTCTGCTCATTGCAGACAACTATTGAGAAAGAGCTGTGCATATGTCATCAAGAATTTTCTAGGGTTTTTTCCAGCTTTATTGAGGGATAATTGACAAGAAAATGTATACATGGGTCATTATGAAAGTTTTGAGATACACAAAAATCAAGAAACATAAAATCTGCATAGACAGAAACAAATGAAGCCCTCCCAACAACACCAATAAGCTAAGGAAGTTGAAACTTGCTCAGGTGAATCAGAAAGGGTGCTGTTGACTGTGTTTCTTAGCAGTGAAATAATGGACCACAACACAGTCTGTCTCAAAACTTGTAGTGACCTACATATATTCTAGGTATACAACATGTTTTGATATATGTATACACTGAGAAATGAATAGCAAAATGAAGCTAATTAACACATCTATCACGTCACATAGTTTTTTGTGTGTGGTGAGCATTCTTAAGATCTACACTCTTAGCAATTTTAACTTTATGATATATTAGGTTCCAGAATTTACTCATCTTAAAACTGCAAACTTATACCCTTAGGTTAACATCTCCCCACTTCCCCTACCCTCTGACTCCTACTCTCTCTTTAATCTGCCATTTTGCTAAGGTCTGATTACCTGAGGTTTGATATTAGCAAAATGGCAGATGCATGTCTGTAAGCCTGGGAGCACAATCCTGCCTATATTTGGGATATTTGCTAAAATAGTAGATGTAGGCGCACTTGCCATATAGACAACAGGTAATTATATGAGATGATGCATATGTTAATTTGTTTGGCTATAGAAGCCAGTGTTGTATATCAAAATATCATGTTGATATTTTGTATACAATGAGAAGAATGTATACAATGAGAAGAATAAAAAATCAGAAAATTATAAAATGATTTTGCTAGATGCAGTCATCATTATCTTCTAGAATATAGAAACTGTAAGATAATCATCTATTCTCCTCAAAATATATTCTTCAGAGAAAAAATAAAGAGGACCCTTAGGTCAAAAGATATTAGAGAGTAGGGGTCAGAGGGCAGGAGAAATGGAGAGATGTTAACCTGAGGGTATAAATCTGCAATTTTAAGATGAATAAATTCTGGAACCTAATGTATCATAAAGTTAGGGGTGGGGTACTCTTCAGCTGCTCAGAGTCTCACATCGACCATTAACAATAGCCACACTCTGTCCATCACCATCCGTCACACTGATAAAAAGTCAGATAAAACATGATGCTTAAGGAATTTATTAAAATATAACTTAGGCAGCAAAGATATAACTTAGACAATAAGGACATCTACTGCTTCAACAACAAGGCACAGAGACAAGGAAGATTAAGGAGAAGGAGGAAGTGAGACAAGTAAGTAAGGGAAGGAATAAACAAGAAGAAACATGAGGAGGAACCAATAAAAAAATCTGGCAACATGAAAAAGAACAGATCAAATCCCTGCCAAGGGATCACAAGGCAGCTACCATAGATGATCCCAAGTACAAAGAAATTATGGAAATGATGGATGGCAAAATAATGAAGGAAATTGAAGAGAAAGTGGAAAACCCACAAAAGGAAATCTAAACGTGGACCCAAGAAAGAATGACATGAAGAAATTAGAAAGGATGTATTGGAGATTAAAGAATTGAAGGATTCATTCAGGGAGTTTCAACATGTCGTGCAAAGTTAAAGAATGTCAGAGCTTGAAGACAAGGCTCTTGAGCTAACTCAGTCTTTTTTTTTTTTTTTTTTTTTTTTTTTAGAGATAGAATCTCACTTTATTGCTGTCATTATAGTGCTGTGGCTTCACAGCTCACAGCAGCCTCCAACTCCTGGGCTTAGGTAATTCTCTTGCCTCAGCCTCCCGAGTAGCTGGGACTATAGGCGCCTGCCACAATGCCCAGCTATTTTTTGTTGCTGTTGCAGTTTTGCCGGGGCTGGGTTTGAACCTGCCTCCATCAGTATATGTGGCCGGTGCCCTACTCACTGAGCCACAGGCGCTGCCCTGCTTTCTTTCTTTTTTTCCTGAGACAATGACTCTGGTACAACTGTAATCCTAGCACTTTGGGAGGTTGAGGCAGGAGGGTCAGTAGAAGAGGAGTTTGAGACAAGCCTGAGAGACAACCTGTCTTTACAAAAAGTAGAAAAATTAGGTGGGCTTGGTGCTGCACTCCTATAGTCCCAGCTACTGGGGTTGGGAGCTGAGACAGGATGATTGCTTGAGCCCAGGGGTTCGAGGTTACAATGAGCTATGATGATGCCACTGCACACAAGCCTGGTGACAGAGAGCAAGACCCTGTCTCAAAAACACCCATTCCTTAGATACCACTTTCTTGGCATGTTTCTTCTAGTTCCTGTTTCTTTTTTTTTTTTTTTAGTTTTTTGAGACAGAGTCTCACTTTGTCACCCTGGGTAGAGCCTGCTCCCAAGCTACAAACCTATACAGCATATTACTGTACTGAATACTTTAGACAGTTGTAACACAATGGTGAGTATTTTTGTTTCTAAACATACCACCCAGAGGCCACTTTGTTGGCATGTTTATTCTAGTTCCTGTTTCTTTTTTTTTTTTTTTTTTTGAGACAGAGTTTTACTATGTCGCCCTCGGTAGTGTGCCATGGTGTCATAGCTTATAGCTCACAGCTCACAGTAACCTCAAACTCTTGGGCTTAAACAGTTCTCTTGCCTCAGCCTCCCAAGTAACTGGGACTACAGGTGCCTGCCACAACGCCTGGCTATTTTTTTGTTGTAATTGTCATTGTTTACCAGGCCCAGGCCGGGTTCAAACCCACTAGCCCAGGTATATGTGGCCGGCACCCTAACTACTAAGTTACAGGCACAGAGCCTGTAGTTTCTGTTTTGTATTATTTCTTCCTAAGCTGACTGAGCTTATACTATATATAGTCATGCATCACTTAACAACCAGGAATAGTTCTGCTTGTGTCATTAAGCAATTTCATCATCATGCAGACATCATAGAGCATAGACTGTTACTCCCAAGCTACAAACCTGTATATAGCATGTTACCCTACCAAATACTATAGGCAGTTGTAACAGAATGATATTTGTGTTTCTAAATATACCCGAACATAGGAAAGGTAAAGGTTAGGAAAAAAAGATTATAGTCTTTTTTTTAAATTTTGCTTTCAATTTCAGCTGGCTTTTACTCATCTTAGTTTAAAGTTGTTTTTTTTTTTTTAATTTTTTTTCTTTTCTTCCTTTAGCGATTCTTTTGCCCTTTGCCTCCCAAGTAGCTGGGACTGCAGGTGCCCACCACAATGCCCAGCTTTTTTTTTTAGGTAGAGATGGGGTCTCACTCTGGCTCACTCCCGCTCATGTTGGTCTCAAACCTCTGAGCTCAACCAATCCACCCGCTTTGGTCTCCCACAGCGCTAGGACTACAGGTGTGAGCCACCACGCCCAGCCTGTATTATTGTCTTATGGGACTACTATTGTGTATGTAGTCTGTCACTGACCCAGATATTGTTATGTGGCACATGACTATATATAATTTTGCCTCTTGTTTATTTTTTTTTTTGAGGGGGGGTTTGAGACAGAGTCTCACTGTGTCACCCTCATTAGAGTGCCATGATGTTACAGCTCACAGCAACCTCAATCTCTTAGTATTAAGCAATTTTCTTGCCTCAGCTTCCCAAGTAGCTGGGACTACAGACACCTGCCAGAGCGCCTGGCTATTTTTTTTGTTGTTGAGGTTGTCATTATTGCTTAGCAGGCCTCGTCTCAGTTTGAACCTGCCTGCCTCAGTGTATATGGCTGGCACCTTAACCTCTGAGCCATGGGCACTGAGCCTTGCCTCTTGTTTTAAAAAAATAAATTAAAAAAAAAAAAAAGTAAATATAGGGCAGCGGCACCTGTGGCTCAAAGGAGTAGGGTGCCAGCCCCATATGCCAGAGGTGGTGAGTTCAAACCTAGCCCCAGCCAAAAACCGCAAAAAAAAAAAAAAAAGTAAATAAAATCTGGGGCTCGGCTCGGCACCTGTGGCTCAAGTGGCTAAGGTGCCAGCCACATACACATAAGGTAGCGGGTTCAAATCCAGCCTGGGCCCGCCAAACAACAATTATGGCTGCAACCAAAAAATAGCCAGGCATTGTGGTGGGCGCCTGTAGTCCTAGCTACTTGGGAGGCGGAGGCAGAAGACTCACTTGAGCCCAGGAGTTGGAGGTTGCTGTGAACTGTGATGCCACAGCACTCCACCTAGGGGGATAGCTTGAGGCTCTGTCTCAAAAAAAGTAAAATAAAATAAAATAAAAAATAAATAAATAAAACCTCGGGCTCATGTTTATAATCCTAACACTCTGGGAAGCCAAAGGGGAAGGATAGTTTGAGGTCAGGAGTTTGAGACCAGCCTGAGCAAGTGACATCTCTACTAAAAATGAAACAGCTGGGTGTAGTAGCATGCACCTATAAACCCAGCTACTCAAAGGCTGAGGCAGGAAGATTGCTTAAGCCCAGGAGTTGGAAGCTGCAGTGAGCTATGATGACACCCCTGCACTGTACTTCGGGCAAAAAGGTAAAACTCTGTCTCAAAAATAATTATTTTTTTTTCATATACAGGCAATTTCAACCCTAGTCACTGCACTGGAGTTGTTTTTACCATTTTTATAAGATAAATTGCAGAAATCTAAGAGGTCCCTTTAGAATCACCATCTGCTGATGTTTCTTTGATTTTCGGTCTTATTCTTTAAAAGGTTTCGGATCTGACAGAGAAGTTAGAGGAGAGGATGTATCACATTTATAATCACCACAACAAGATCATCCAAGATAAGCTGCAAGAGTTCACCCAGAAAATGGCAAAGATCACCCATTTGGAAACAGAGCTCAAACAAGTCTGTCACACTGTGGAGACTGTGTACAAAGACCTGTGCGTCCAGCCTGAGGTATGAACAAGCTCACGGGGATTCCTGCCAGAGGCTGTGGGGAGTGATGGCCCAGCTGAAATGAAATGTGAACAGAAACCCAGGCACCCAGCTCTCATCCCACAGGGCAATAATCACTACAAAGCCCTTGGTATCTTGCCATGTGGTCCCCTGTAACATGATGTGTCCAAGCCAGGAAGCTGTGCTGTTGCTATTTCCCACTATTCTGTGGTCAGAAAAGACAAAGTCCTCCACACTTCTGCCAGCCAGAACTCATCCCTACTACCCACAGCCCTGCTACATGAACATGTCCCCTGGAGGCTGGGCAGTGCCTAATCCAGGTTTATCTATTTTAGCAGAGCTTAAGATTCAGACATGAACCAGACCACTGTAGGGGAGACTCCCACCTCATCCCAGATGTGATCCTCCTGTGGTTGTGAAACTACTTCTTAGGTGGTTCCCAGTAAACGGGGCCCGACACTGGGGTCAGACATGCAGATTCTTTATTTTCCTCTCCCCTGTTCTGCTCCAACATTCACCATAAGGCACTACCCCCTGATGGGAGGGTCAGAGGGAACACAGTGAACCCTTGGAGTGAGTGTTTGAATGAGCAGACACCACTATGGTCTTGAGGAAGCTGCTTTCAGGGTCATTCTCCTTCTTTTTAAGCAGCACATCTGAACAACTTCAGAAAGGAAATTTTGATATTTAAAAATCCATATTTTTCCATTCTCACCATAAAAGTTAGCTCCATCTACCACCTTCCTTATAAGCTCATAGTGCAACATTCCCAGGGACCAACCTGGTGTCTCTTGGGAAGAGGCTTCAGAGCACCATGGTGAAGTATGTTCACTTGCCAACCTTGAATGCTTGAATTCCTGTGATAGCTCTTCCAAGGATCAGAGCATGAATGTCATGTGTACCTGGACAGGATTAATATAGAGTCAGTTTAGAGTCTTAACAGCTCACAAATTCCCTTTAAAATCAGTCTTCAGGCTCAGTGTCTGTGGCTCAAGTGGCTAAGGCGCCAGCCATATACACCTAAGGTGGCAGGTTCAAATCTAGCCAGGCCCACCAAACAACAATGATGGCTGCAACCAAAAAAAATAGCCAGGCATTGTGGTGGGTGCCTGTGGTCCCAGCTACTTGGGAGGCAGAGGCAGGAGACTTGCTTGATCCCAGGGGTTGGAGGTTGCTGTGAGCTGTGATGCCACGGTACTCTACCCATGGGGACAGCTTGAGGCTCTGTCTCAAAAAAATAAATAAATAAAAATAAAATCAGTCTTCATGTCACCCCTAGGCCACTACTTCAGAAGAACAGACCCACAGAGACAGTGAATGCTGACAGATGCCGGGAGACTTGCACCTTAGTGATAATCACCAAGAGAAGGCTCAGAGGCCACTGTTTGGGCCATGCTGAGAAAAAGCATGTTTTTCATAGTTCTGTAATGCATCTTGGCAAAAAAAGAAAAAAAAAAAAACCCCAAAGCTTGGTGCCGGATCACAAAAATGTAGTAAGTCTATCCCCTGCAGAGGCCCAGCCTTAGCACTCCTCATACCTGCTAAATTCATCTACACACACACACACACATACATAGTTGATTAAACATTTGATTTTCAACCCAGCCAACCTCCCTTTCCACTGAGGCTGAGAGCTCATTAGCTGTTTAGAAACAGGTCTTTTCTTACCCACAGAAGGGACAAGAAGCAAACACCTCATAAAAACAATCACTTGTCATGTGATCTCCCCATCTGAAGCCACTCATCACAAAGCCTCCCATAACCCCCTGCTTCGTGTCTGGGTGTTTGCTTTTTCCCAGCTTCCAGGAACAGAAGGCAGAAATAACGCCTCCCTTTCTTTCTTTCTTTTTTTTAATTGAGATAGTCTCCCTTTGTCACCCTCCATAGTGTGCTATGGCATCACAGCTCACAGCAACCTCCAATTCTTGGGCTCAAACAATTCTCTTGCCTCAGCCTCCCTAGTAGCTGGGACTACAGGAGCCTGCCGTAACACCCAGCTGTTGTTTTTTTTTTCATTTAGCAGGCCTGGGCTGGGTTTGAACCCACCAGCCCCAGAGCATGTGGCCGGCATCCTAACCACTGAGCTACGAGTGCCCCCCACGCCTTGTTTTTGAGACAGAGTCTCACTTTGTCACCCTGGGTAGAGTGCTGTAGCATCATAGCTTACAGCAACCTCTAACTCTTGGGCTTAATCAATCCTCTTATCTCAGCCTCCCAGGCAGCTGAGACTACAGGCACCTACCACAACGTCTGGCTAGCTTTTTTTTTTTTTTTTCAGAAAAAACAGGGTCTGGCTCTTGCTCAGGCTGGTCTTGAACTCCTGAGCTCAAACAATCCACCCACCTCAGCCTCCCAGAATACTAGGATTACAGGCGTGAACCACCGCAACCTGCCTATGCCTCCCTTGCACACAGGCAAATAGCTCTTTTTATTTCCAAAAGCACAGATCTGGGGTGGCACCTGTGGCTCAGTGGGTAGGGTGCCAGCCCCATATACCAAGGGTGGCAGGTTGGAGCCTGGCCAAACCGCGACAAAGAAATAGCCGGGCATTGTGGCAGGCACCTGTGGTCCCAGCTTGGGAGACAGAGCCAAGAGAATCGCCTAAGCCCAGGAGTTGGAGGTTGATGTGAGCTGTGTGACACCACAGTACTCTACCGAGAGCGATAGGGTGAGACTCTGTTTCTACAAAAAAGAAAAAAGCATAGATCTGACCCATCCCCTGTCTTATTTGTCCTAAGGGTCATTCCCATGGCTGTAGGATCCTTCCATTCCCAGCCAGTTCCCATAAATGCTGTCTTCTCTGTCTGGAAACTTCTCTGCTCAGGGAACTCTTGATATCTCCCTCTTTCTGTATAGCTCACACTGGTGGCCCCTTTTTTCCTTAATTACCTTTTCCCACATCTGTCTTCTCACCAAGCAAGGGATTTCTGGGGCCCTATTTGAGTCACCACCAGTTGTGGGGTACATACACTACAGTCTGCAGATTACTTTTTTCTTTAAAAAAAAAGTTTTTTTCTTTTGAGACAGAGTCTCACTGTCAACACTGGATGGAGTGCCTTGGCATCATAGCTTAGAGCAACCTCAAGCTCCTGGGTTCAAGCAATCCTCCTGCCTCAGCCTCTGGAGTTGCTGGAACTATAGTCACCCACAATGCCAGCTAGTTTTTCTATTTTTAGTAGAGACAGATTTCTATTTTTAGTGGATACAGTGTCTCACTCTTGCTCAGGCTGGTCTTGAAGTCCTGAGCTCAAGCAATCCACCTGCTTTAGCCTCCCAGAGTGCTGGATTATAGGTATGAGCCCCTGTACCTGGCCTATTTTCTTTTCTTTCTTTTTTTTTTTTTTTTTTGAGACAGAGCCTCAAGCTGTCACCCTGGGTAGAATGCCATGGCATCACAGCTCACAGCAACCTCCAACTCCTGGGCTCAAGCAAGTCTCCTGCATCTGCCTCCCAAGTAGCTGGGACTACAGGCGCCCACTACAACGCCCGGTCATTTTTTGGTTGCAGCCATCATTGTTGTTTGGTGGGCCCGGGCTGGGGATTCGAACCCGCCACCTTAGGTGTATGTGGCTTGCACCTTAGCCACTTGAGCCACAGGCGCCGACCCATTTCTTTTTAATTTTTAAAATTTTTCTTAGAGACAGGGTCTTACTCTGTCACCTAGTTTGGAGTACAATGACATAATTATAGCTTACTGTAACTTTGAACTCCTGGGCTCAAATGATTCTCCCGCCTCAGCTTCCCAAACAGCTGGAACTACAGGTACACACCACTATGCCTGGCTAAATTTTTAAATTTTTTATAGAGATGGGGGTCTCACTATGTTGCCCAAGCTGATCCTGAATCCTAGCCTCAAGTGATCCTCCCACCTTGAAGTCCCTCTCTTTCCTCTTAACATAAAATGGAGTGGTGATTCCTGTGTGTAGCTTCACTCTCACTCCCTTCTATCCACTAGCTCTCTGGGAAGTGTGCCACACTCCAGAGATACCCTCAGAGGATGTACCTCAGTTTTGGGAATGGTCTTCTTGCTGAGCATCTGGGACAAAGTGTTGGGAGCCTGACATGGCTTGATCAGGGCCTCCATGTGGTGCATGAAGCACTTCCACAGTCCCACGTGAGCAACTCCAGATGAGGGATAGAGGGGTGTGACTTGCCCCAGGTCACACTTTGACTTGGTGAGTAGAACATGGGCCTGCCCCTGCCCCTACCCCAGATACTGAGGCCACCATCATACTCCCCCCACCACTAAGAGGCCAGCTCCCACCTTCATAGGTGTTCACAGCCTCCAGGTTCATGGCATGCCGGATCACGTGATATTCATCAGAAATCCCATTCCCCCCCAGCATGTCTCGGGCCTGACGGGCGATGTCCAGGGCTTTCCCACAGTTATTCCTCTTCAGCAGAGAGACCATTTCTGGAGCAGCCCTGGGAGTGGTACATAATGTAAGCATTGGGCATCCAGGTATGCCGATGTCCTGGCAAACCTAGCGAAGGGTGAGGATTCCCCAGTGAAGCAACCAAGTTCCCAGTGACAGTCCACTGGGACTGTCCCAGGTCCATCACATCAAGGCCAAAAGGCAGAAGAGAAGGGGCAGGTTTCCAGGGCTACCAGGCAGAAGGAACATTTTTCCTAGGAGAGGTACAAGGTCTCTGGCTGTAGGTGGTCCCCCACATGCAGCCCTTACTTGTCCTGATCCTTCAAGCGGCCAAGCTGCAGGCAGGCATGGAGGCCCAGTGTGATTTCAGTGAGCATGTCAGCCAGCTTCTTCTGAATCAGCTGGTTCCTAGCCAATGGAACTCCGAACTGGATCCTAGATGGGCAAGGGCAGCCTAAAACAAGGGAGGCCCACTCCCCCCACCCCATCCTCATCCCTTGGGCCCTCTTCCAGGAAGCCTTCCCATGCTGTCTCAGTGCCCTGAGCTTGCCCTGGTTCTGTTGTTGACTCAGTCCTTCCCTGCTCAGGAGGACTTTACCGGCCATTTCATAGAGGGCTGGTGGGTATGGAATGAAACCCAAGCTATCCCACACTCCATGAGATTTCATGACAGCCCACACACACCTGTCCAGGGCATACTGCCGAGCCGTGTGCAAACAGAACTCAGCAGCTCCAAGCACACCCCACGCAATGCCATACCGGGCATTGTTCAGGCAGCCAAAGGGACCCTGTAAGGTTGAGAGGGAACCTTAATGCCACCCAGGAAGCACTGCGCAGACTCAACTCTGAAGCAGGTAAAACCCTCTCCCCAGACACCCCAGAAAGAAAGAACTCCAGGCAGCCATGTAAATCCCACACAGTCCTGGCACAAAAGCCCAGCACCTGCTCTTGATTTGCACACAGTTCTACCCAGACTGGGTCTGGGTTCAATGCTCAGATCTAGGTGGTGGATGTAAGAAGACAGGAAAACACATGAAAGTTGAAGGATTAATCTGTTTCAAGCCTATCTTTGTCCTAGGCAGAGCCAGTATAAGTAAGATGGTCATCAAACAGGTATTTTCTAGCACATCAGCTCAGACAGCTTCCCCAAATCACCACTGTGTGGGCTCCAGAGGCAGAAGGAATATGTCATTCTCGTTTCCAGGAGGGTGCCTAGCACGATGCCTACCCAAGAAAGGTGACCCAGCAGGTAACCTGAAACCAGATGCCAAGGTAGCCACTACTCACCCCCAGGCCAGATGTGTTGGGCAGCACATTCTCCTCTGCCACCTCCACACCATCCATGATGATCATGCCTGTGGCTGAGGCACGGAGAGAGAACTTGCCCTCAATCTTGGGGGCTGAGAGACCCCGCATCCCCTTCTCCAGCAGGAAGCCCCGGATGCAGCCATCTTCACACCGAGCCCATACTACAAACAAGTCGGCCATAGGCGAGTTGGTGATCCTGAGAGTAGAGTAGGACAGTCAGTGAGGGGTCTTGCCACTACTCCCCTTCCCCTGTCCTCCTGCCTGCCTGCCCGCTGCCTAGAGCCCTCACCAGGTCTTGGTCCCATTGAGGGTATAGCTCTTGTTGGATGGGTTGTGGTGAGCTCTGGTCTCCATGCTGCTGGGGTCACTCCCACAGTTGGGCTCTGTGAGCCCAAAGCAGCCCAGAAGTTCCCCCTTGGCTGTAGGGATAAGATAGGTCATGGGGCCACCTGGCCTCTATTCCCTCAACCAAAATTTGTCACCCTTGCCAATGAGCCAGGCCTCATAACCAAGGTGACTCTGGTCCTGCTTTCACAGCATTCCCACATTCCCAGAGGGTATGGGAGATAAGTGTCCCCCAGCCACAATCTCAATGCTATAAAAGGGGGTCCCCAGGTAGTCAGGAGTTGGCCAAACTATATCAGGAAGGGCACAAGGAATTAACCAGAAGGGTATGGGAAAAGCAGCCCTGGCAGTGGGAACAGAATGTGCAAAGGCCTAAAGGTACATTTGGAGAATTTCAAGTGGCTGGGTCTGGCTTGGGAGGACCAAACAAGACAGTAGGCAGAAATGAGATGGAAATGTCAGCAGAGGCTGGTCAAGAGAGGCCTCAGGGAGCTGGATAGGAAGTTAAAACGTTGAACTTTGGGCTGGGATGGGGGCACAGAAAATGAACTAGGAGGGAGATGATAGTGGTAACAGAGGAATAGAGTTGAGAGACACCTAGGAGGGGATAGTCAGGACCTGGCAGGGGATCCAAGTGATCACCATACTTGCTATATTTGAGATGGGGACAGAGCACAGGCACACCCTTAAGCTCCAGACCTTGGGCAGGCACTCACCCAGTCGAGGCAGGTACTTCTGCCGCTGTTCCTCACTGCCATAGGTGTAGATAGGATGCATGACAAGGGATGACTGGACACTCATTGCTGATCTGTAGCCACTGTCCACCCGCTCCAGCTCTCGAGCCAGGAGCCCATAGGCCACAGATGAGACCCCAGCACAGCCATACCCTGGTGGTAGTGGAGGAGGGCAAGATGGGACAGCAAAGGACAAAGCCCTGCCCAGCTGGAACCAGGGACCCCTGAAGTCTAAGAGACAAAGCCTGATAGGGGCACACAAAGAGGCAAGCACCAAGCCAAGCTGTATTCATCTCCTCTTCATCGTAACTATTGGAAAGAAGGATAACAGCCCTGTTCTACAGACTAGGAAACTGTGGCTCAGAGAATGGGACACAGTTGGGTTCACAGACTACCAAGAGAAACTTATTCCTACCTTTGATGGTGGGGCCCAGCACACCCAGCTCTCCCATCTCCAAGATGATTTCGCGATGAAAAACTGCAAAGGGACAGATAACTCAAATTCAGGCCCAGCCCTAATCTACTGCAGACTTCAGCCCCAGGGACAGAGAGGCCCAGAGGCTAAGGCAGGCAGAACTGGTGTGAAAGGTGGAGGGTGCAGCTCCAGTGGGAGAAGCGCCAAGGCACCTTCGTTGCGATTGGCCAACAGGATTCTAGGCATGAGTTGCTCCTGGCAGTAGGTGCGGAAGGTGTCCCTGATGAGAGTCTCATCTACCGTCAGCTGCTCCTCCAGCACCAGTGGGTCCTGCCAGTCAAACTGGGGTCGCGAGGCTGTGAAGGAGAGCGGAGGTTGCTTCAGCGCAGCCTGCCCGCCCTTCTCTCCGACAACTCCCACCCCTCCACTCCAATCTCGCTACCTGCTGATGCGGGCTAACTGGACCGTCAAGGTAACGTTTCTTTCTCTAACCCGGCTCATACCGCAGTGCCTCTGACCCTGTGCACGACCCTGCCACCCCACCCGAACTCTCAGATTCTGGGTCACAAGTCCGTCTGCGACGCACGGCGCAACCAGGAGTTCTTACATTTGGCCGGTCGGCTCTGTGTCCTCCCGCCTTTCTCTACCAACACAAAACGGTAAAGTCACCCCAAGAAAGTCCCCCCAAACCCAGTTCCTTCCTCCCCACCCATCCCCGGCCCCCGCACTAACCGGTCTGCACTACTGTGGAAACCCCTGTGCGCAGGACGCGTAGGCCGGGTCTGTGGTTCAGCAGCCGAGCAGAGACGCTTCTCAAGGCCATGCTAACAGTGGACGGCGAAAGAAACGATGATGATGGACTAGAGGAGTGAGGCCGTCAGCGCCGAGCGGCTCCCAGCCGCGGTCCCAGCTTCTCGCCCCCTACTTACCCGTTGCCTGAAAGCCTAGAGAGTGCAACTGACCAAGACCTTTGACCTCAGCGGAGGAGAGAGAAGCAAAGGCCTAATGAAATTTCTTATTGGTTCCGCAACTCTGCCTTTTAAAGGGGCTATGGGAGACGTAGCCCTGGCAGCAGGCGAATCCAGACCCAGACACGTTTGCCCCTTTAAGAAGCATAGCCGGGAAGGGGCGGAAGACGAGTGCCCCAATCCGATTGGCCAGCTGTATTTTCTCCCTTAGTGGCCTCGGAAGGAGGTCGATTCATACCTGATTGGTCATTTGCGGGAGGTTTGTGCGGAGAGATCCAAGAGTTAAATGAGACAATTGACGGTTGAGAAAAAAAATGGTCCTGGAACCCGAGAGGCTAGAGTTTCAAGTCTACTTTAAAAGAGTGTTGGTAGGGGCAAAAATGAGCTCCGAGTGGACGATTTTAGCAAACCTGCCTGACAGTCTGTACCAGGAAGCACTGTGTATGTGAGAGAGAGAAGAGAGAGATTGATTCTGCCTGGGTAATTGTGCGTCTGTGTGGGTCTGTGCACTTGTGAGTTATGATAATGCATCTTTGTGTTTGGCTCGGCGCCTGTGGCTCAATCGGCTAAGGCGCCAGCCACGTACACCTAAGGTGGCGGGTTCGAATCCCCAGCCCGGGCCCGCCAAACAACAATGATGGCTGCAACCAAAAAATGGCCGGGCGTTGTGGCGGGCGCCTG
>CAUYQV010140699.1:0-12817 GCA_963574575.1 Galagoides demidoff
GTTATTAATAATAATTATATTAGTTTGGGCAGTTATAACAGCATAGCATAGATGGAGTGGCTTATGAATAACAGAAATTTATTTCTCACTGTTCCTTCGCTGGAATCTGAAGATCAGGGTGACAGAATGGTTGGGTTCTGGTAAAAGCTTTCTTTTAGGGTTTCAGAATCTCAGTTTCTCTTCCTGCTCTCGCACAGAGAAAAGAAGAGCTAACTACCTAGCACACTTGCCTCCTCTAACTAACTCTATTCATGGGAGCTCCAACCTCTTCATCTAATCCTATCCCAAAGACCTCCGAATACACATAGGGGAGGATCAACATATGAGTTGGTGGGAGACGCAAATTTTCAATTTATTGCATTAATTCTTCTTAAATCCATATGAGACTTCAGTGGCTGGCGTGGCTTCAGTGAAATGTAAAGTTACACTGAGATTCAAAGCCCTTTACGACAATCCACTTTCCGTTGGGAGACTTGTCTCCTATTATTGCCTTCCATGAACAGACTCTGGATCTTTCATTCCTTTCGCCCTGATTTCCATAATAAATTCTGCTTGGGATTCTTTTCTTGTCTGACTTGAAGTCTGATGTTTTTTTCCACCTCTGCTTTCTCTTGGTAATCTTTTCTGATCTCAGACCAAGTGTAATCTCCTCATACCCCCTTCAGACTCTCTGATGCTTTTCTGTGCTTGCCTGGTGAATTCCCTCCGGTAGGATAAGCTCTTTGATAACAGAAAATATGTTTTACTTATCTCTGAAGTGTTTAGGAAAGAATAATTGCTTGAAATATGTCTGAAAGAATAATTGCTTGAAATACATCTGTTGAACCTGATACGTGAATGAAAGAAGGAAGTTTCCAGAATTTTCTACTCAGAAATTTTCAATGGCTTCTCAGAGCCTATATTCTGAACTTTTTAGCTGGGAATGTGGAGCTGACAAAAATTACTATTCTAGTCTTCTACAGCTGCACTCTTTCATTTGAATTCTTTCCAGTGTAATTATTTATACTCCTTAAAATCCAGGTGCATTTCACAACTTTCCTCTATTTGTAATTCTGTCTATTCTGATATTCTCTAAACTCCTTGAGGGTAGGGACTGTTTCTTACATAGTTTAGTATTTTGATGAATAAACAGTGCAGGGCCATAGTAGGGACTCATAACTATTTCTTGAATGAATAAATGCTATTTATCAATCTATAATGTCTCCTTTCTCATCTGTTCTTCAGTTACCATAGTCCACTGAATTTCTTGAAGTCTGTTTTAATGTTACATTGATCTGTAAAGCCTCTCTGATCACTTCATGTGTGAATAATACATTTCTTTTTACTGTAAATGCATACTATGTGTTACTTTAATTTGGACATTTTTAACCCAGTCTTAGTTGATATCTTACTTTCATATGATTGAAATGTGATTTCCAGCTAGTACACAGGCACCTTGAGGATCAAATCTCTGCCTCTATTTCTTCATTTTCCATGTCTGACCAATGATAAAGCCTTACATAAGTTCAACTTCCACTCTATTTCAATCACTGAATGGAGGTCACACCACTTCCAGAATCAAACAGCGTGTTTTTGTTTTATAATTTCATGGGACACTTTAGTTTCAAGATTTATAAACTCATTTACATACATGAGTCATCTCCCCTATAAAACAAAAGGTCCTAGAAGCCAGAAGAACCTGTATCCAGACTATCTTATATCCCATCAGTACCTGTTCCTTGCATAAACACTAATGTAGTAAATAACATAATTTAGTGGACATTTACTGATGAAAGGCCATAGCTTAATTTATAAGTTTTTTTATAGCTGTTTTTTTTTAAATAGTGTCTCATTATGTTGAGCTGGCCTTGAACTCCTGGGCTTCAGTAATCCTCCCAACCCTGCCTCCTGAGTAGCTGGGGATGCAGGCACGTGTCACCATGCTTGGCTGCAATTATATTTTTTAATTTGCTATGTTCATCAATGTTCCTCTATGCACTGCTTAAATATTTGCTTTACATTATTTTTTATTTATGTTATATATAAGACATGAAATATGGCTCAGCACCCATAGTACAGTGGTTACAGCGCCACCCACATACCTTGAGGCTGGCAGGTTCAAACCCGGCCTGGGCTAGCTAAACAATGATAACTGCAATAAAAAAAACAAAAAAAACATGAAATATTAAAAAGATCATTTATTTATCTTGGGGTTCTATTTTAATTTTTGTATGAAAAAGTTCTAACATCTCTTTTAGTCTTACAGCCTTTCATTTTTTTTTTTTTTTTTTTATCGAGACAGAGTCTTACTTTGTTGCCCTCAGTAGAGTGCTGTGGCATCACAGCTCACAGCAACTTCAAACTCTTGGGCTCAAGTAATTTTCTTGCCTCAGCTTCCCAAGTAGCTGAGACTACAGGTGCCTGCCACACTGCCTGGCTCTTTTTAGAGACAGGGTCTCTCTCTGGCTCACACTGGTCTTGAACCCATGAGGTCAGGAAATCCACCTGCCTCGGCCTCCCAAGTCTTACAGCCTTTTAGTCTTTTAGTCATACAAGGCGTGATGTTGGACTTATTAGATCTTTTATATAGGAATTAAAATATATTCTAGTGAAATGTATAACTATAAAATAATAAAAATTACCTAAGGGAAGTATTTAAAATTGATGTTGGCAATATATCTTAAGGGGCTTAGGACTCAGGAGTGTATCACTGTGTATTGATGTTGGCAATATATCTTAAGGGGCTTAGGACTCAGGAGTGTATCACTGTGTATCACTGTGTATCACACTTGCTTTAAGGATTTAGGAAAGACATCAAATGTGTTCACATTAGTTTCTCCATCTGTGAACGGAAATGAAAGTATAATCACTGTTTTGCTTCAGAGCTGGTGTGATGCTTTGTGACTGCACTTTGTACATGGCAAGAAATTCAAAACCACAAAAATATAATGATAGACAAAACCAGCCATTTTCTAAGTCTTAGTGTTCTATAATATGTTAATGAGCATCTTATTTAAATAAAAAAGGAATAACGTGGACATCTATATTGGAGAAATGCTACATTTCCTTTGGGGAAAATGACTTTGTATTGTAGTCTATAAAGAGTGTAACTGTGTTCATTAAAAAGGATTGATTAACTCTTTGTAACACTGTGCTTACTGAACGTATTTAACCAGCAGATGTCTCCATAAAAATAATATCCACTAATAACTAGAGGAATTAATATTTTGCCACATCTGGTCTGAGCAATTTTGGTCTAGACACTAAAACTTTAACTTTTAGGAATAATAACTAGCAAGCCTTTACTATCTAAGAGAACGTTATAAAATGTAAATTAGCAACACTGTCTGTACAAATCACCTCTAGGGAGTTAATTTTATAAATAGGGGAGATATTCTAACTCTTTGGACCCCTGTGGGGCTACAGTGTGCCAGGGCAGTAATTTCCTCCATGTTACCCCTGTGGCTAGTCCCAGGATGTAATTCACACACTGGGGTAATCTGAATGAACATATAGTTTTTCATGGTTTTTCTTAAATCTATAAAACTCTGAATGCTTCACAAAGGATGGATAATCAAGCTGTACAGACTCGCAATCAACAATTTAGTACAGAACTTGTAAAACAAAACAAGGTTGGAGGGTAAATGGTAAGACTGTTTTTAAAAACACACACGCACAAATTGTCATCTAATAAGATTTTGATAAGATCTCTGAATCACTTAAATACTCCATTACTTGTACTCAGTCTGTTGGACCCAGAATCAGAGAATATTAAAGTTTGGGGTGTCCTCTTTTTGATATTTATACCCCAGGATTAAATTGGTTTCTCTCAGCTCACACATGGGAAGAGCTTTAGAAACCTATTTGTTTACACAGAGTTGGATGGATGGATGGTTTATGTCTATTGTGTACCTAAGGGTATGGCAAAGATATAAACATGAAAGAACATTATATTTATATGAAAAAATTATGGATCTTTCTGGCTTTGTTCTCTCCCTTTATTACACCAAAATATAAACTTTGAATATCTTTCTCTTGCAATCCCCTTAAACGTGGGTGGTAATTACTGTTTTGTTCCTATTCAGGAATAGCCTTGAAAATATGATTCTTCCCTCTTTTTTTGCCTCATCTCTATGGACTTTTTTTTTTAATAGAGACAGAGTCTCACTTTATCACCCTCTGTAGAGCACTGTGGCATCATAGCTCACAGCAACCTCCAACTCCTGGGTTTAGGTGATTCTCTTGACTCAGCCTCCCAAGTAGCTGGGACTACAGGTGCCTGCCACATGCCTGGCTGTTTTTTTGTTGCAGTTTGGGCAGGGCAGGGTTTGAACCCACCACCCTCCGTATATGGGGCCAGTGCCCTACTCACTGAGCCACAGGTGCCGCCCCATCTCTGTGGACTTTTAATGTTGTTGCTTCTAGCATTGAAGTAACGTATTGGTCTGTACCAATACATCTCAAATACCTCCACTAATAGATGAGGTTCTTCAACCACAGGAGGGAAACACACAGAGTTTAAAAGTCTCACTGCTGATTCAAATTCGCCTACTAGAAGTTTGAAACTTTCATCAGGGCATTTTATTCACTGCCACTGTGGAAAATCACAGTCTTCAATGTGGGTGTGTGCGGGAATGATGCTTCATAAATGTTCATGGAGTGTAAAAAGGATATTTTGCTTCAAAGCTTGTCACATAGCCTGTTTTCCTCTCCCTTTTCAAAGTAAACAACTATAATGACAATAACACACCTTCAGGGGGTCTCCTAGCTGGTTTCAGGTCAAGTGCGATCTCCTTAGACAATCATAAAAGCTCTTTCTTAATTTGGACTTTTGATGTTTTGGAAGGACAGTGTGGCCCATAGGAAGAGTTATCTGAAAATGACCTTGTAAGTCCAGGCATGGTTTCCTGGACAACGAGGAGGCAAGGACCCGGGCTGTCTTTTTTTCCTTCAGCAAGAAGACAAAATTCAAGTAAATAAGTGTTTTTACAGGAGCAGGAACTTTGTCCAGCTGTACCCTCACCCCCAGCAGGGAAGACGGACCTGCCGAGGAATGCAAATTCTCCAGGAGCAGGCTAGTCGGTCATCCCAGACAACCCCTGAAATATCTTGCCTGGTGCCAACCAGCCTGTCTCATGACTCTTTTCTAAAGAGGAGAGATTCCTGGTGGGAAGTTTCCAACCCATGCACTGGAACCCATGCTTTGTCTCCACAAATTATGCCTCTGGCAAGATTCTAAGACTGAGTACAGAGAGATCAAGGCACCAAGAATATGTACTGACTCTGCCCTTCTGAATTTTCTCTTCCCCTAAAGAAACCCAGGCCTCACACACGTTTCGTGACACTGTGTAGAAACCCAGAAAGATCTTCCATTCGTAACAAACAAAATCCAAGCTATCAGCCAAATATACCTGAAATTCGTGCAAGGCCTGAAGACATAATTCAGAGCAAACTTTCAAAGCCAAAGACAAAGCTGAATAAATAAAATTCCAGAAGTTAGGGGCACAACGAAGGTTAGAGTTCTGTAGACACAATTGAAGACACTGGCTCCCCTGGAAAAGGAGACACAGATAAGCCACCTAAATTCTGATAGACCAAGAACTGGAAGAATCAGGGTGAAGAAATGTGGGAGAAAAGTACAAGAAAGTTGTCCTTGAATCGTCTGAAATTTACAATCAGACGTGGCAGTAGAAATTTTCCTGACAGAACTCACGGACAAAGTTTTGCTTCCTACTTCCTTGAGCCCAATAACAGAAATCAATCTTCTTCCCATCCACCCTGTCACAATCATGTAAGCTACCTCAATTAATAACAGCAACAGATTCATATGTCAAAGGGCTTGCATCAGCAGTGCGTACAGAAAAAAAAGAAAAGAAAAGAAAAGAAAGAAAGCAAAAGAGATCATAGCACCAACGGCTTTTCTCCTGGTTTCTGAGCCTTGTTTCTGGGCTGGGTGTTAAGGTCTTTCCCTTCATGCTCCATATGACTGTGGATGGAGACATTGGCGGGTGCCCATTTTGAACCACTGCTGCTGCACCTTAATTGGTGTGTACTTTTAAGGGAGAAAGTCCAGATACGTCTGGGAATCTGTAGATAGAAGCCGGGTGCCCACTGCCTAGAATTATAGTCTAATCTTCTTGTGACTTCTTCATCTTCTATTACTAGAAACTATAGTTCTCTTCTCCCTGCTAATTCTCTGGAGTGCTAGCTAAGAAATAGGCCCTTAACATTGAATCAGCTGCTTTAGTGTTTCATAATTACAGGAAAATTTAATGACACCAGAAATTTCTACTCCAGTCATGTGAAAGGTTTATATTCTACTTCTATTTTTTTTTTTTTTCAGTGCTTGCCCTTGACTTTTTAACATAGGTATGTAATGGGGCCAAGCGTGGTGGCTCATGCCTGTAATCCCAGCACTCTGGGAGGCCAAGGCTGGTGGATTGCCTGAGCTCACAGGTTTGAGACCAGCCTGAGCCAGAGAGACCTGCTTCTAAAAACAGCCGGGCGCTGTGGCAGGCACCTGTAGTCCCAGGTGCTTGGGAGGGTGAGGCAAGAGAATCGCTTAAGCCTAAGAGTTTGAAGTTGCTGTGAGCTATGACCCCATAGCACTCTATGGGGGTGACAAAGTGATACTCTGTCTCAGAAAAATCAAAAACAAAAATAAACCCCTATGTATGTAATGGGTCATTGAAAAGGCAGGAGTTAGTAAATGTAATCAGAATGAACTTTATGTTTGTCTTTTACTGCCTATTCAAAACGGACGGGCTTTTTTCCCTGGCGCCGCCTATGGTCGTGGCAGCCATCTCTGCTCCACATCATGGCCACATTCCACCCTGCATGAAGCTCAAGATGGTCAAAGAGAAGTTCATCTGGCTTTGACACGTCAAAATCAAGCATAACTAGAGAAAACCCAGAGGCATTGACAGTGGGGTGTGGAGAAGATTCAAGGGTGATTTTAATGCCCAACATTGGTTCTGGAGCAACAGGAAAGCAAAGCGCTTGCTGCCCAGTGAGCCATCCAGCTGGCCACCACCAGTGCCAGTCTGGCCATCCAGCTGGCCACCGCAGTGCCAGTCTGTGCAGCAAAGACCATGAACACTCAGCTCATTTTGTCTTTAAATAAAACCATAGAAACTGCCCCCACCTCCAAATTAAACTTAGGAAAATTCCTTCTTGAAGGTACTAGATGAAAATTCAGGCAATCTGTGACTTACCTGATAATTGTTAGGAAATACGATATTCTGTAATTACTTTAAGGTAAAATAGAGCAAACACATACAACATTGCTTGATATAGAAGTCCTGAGGAGGATTATTTGTACCTAAATACAAATAATTTGGTACATTAATTAATATCTTAATAATTAATGTACTGAATTAATGAGTGCATTAATTTATATCTTATTCAGCAGACAAAGCCCTTTCCCTCTTCTCTGAGGCAGGCTGCCCTCTGCTGGAGAGGAGGTCTAGTGCACACTCAGTCTCCAGATGTCCTGGGTCCATCCATCCATCACTCTTGTCATTGTTAACCAGTTCCTAACCCAGGCAGGGTCAAAGCAGGAAGGACAAAGATCCAACAGGAATAGGAAAGTTTTTGTTTAACTGCCATGTTGAAATTTTTGACATATAAATTCTTCTAATACAATATTAATCAGTATAGTTTTCTTCTACCTGAAGGATAGAAGAAACTTTGAATGTTTTAGCTCTCATTCTCTTACCTAATCACGCTTAGCATTGTTGCCTAGTATTTTAGCTTCTATATATTTTGTTGTTGTTGCAGGTTTTTGGCCGGGGCTGGGTTTGAACCTGGCACCCTCGGTATGTGGGACTGGCGCCCTACTCCCTGAGCCACAGGTGCCTCCCCATTAGCGTCTTTATTTTTAATGTTACCAAATTAGTTGCTGTTATTATCCGTATCATTGTATACAGTGCAAATTTCTTTTTACTCAAAGTTTCCATTTGACTCATGTTTTTCAAATGTTTAGTTTACGTGGAGTATTACCATTTGCATTTTATTGCCTTTCTGAAGTTTTCCCTGTGTTTCCTTCGATATATAATGGCTATCCTAAATTCTCGTGTGAAATATCACTTTTGCCTCTTTCTCCCCCACTCTTGAAGGGCATTTTCACTGGCTGTAGAATTTTCGATTGTCATTCTTTTCTCTCCACCTCTTAAGGTTACAGTGGACACTGTAAGGAGTGCCTATCTGGTACTCAGACTTGCACCTTCTCCTCCTTAAAGAATTAACACTGAAGCGAAACACATACTTCATATCTCCACTCCCAGACTTGGTCACTGCTGGGTGTGGTGGCCATTAACATAATTCTTGTTTGTAAGATGTAACACTTTACTGGTCCTTTCTCTGGAAGATTTTATTTTCATAACAAAAGAAGACAGACATTGCTGACAAACTCATTTATTCTTCCTACCTCGAGGTCATACAGCTTCTGTAGCTGTAGCAACCATATAGAGACCCTGAAACTACAAGCATGCGGGATCAACAGGATGTTAGAGATGCAACTTCCACAGTGCTAAGATGCTTGATCAATGGCAGCAACCACCCAGCTGATTTCATATTTAAAATCTTATGTTTTGTGAAGCATTACATAGGACCTGCTATGTATATTCATGGCTCTGAAATTCGTCACTGGGTCGTCTCTCTCTATGCTCTTCCCTGCCTTGGGTGCTTCTTGTTATTTCAAAACTTACTACATTTGTGACTATCTTCTTGGCCCTCTCAGACAGATGGCCTGCTCTTCCATCTGCGTTCCAGGACACACATATCTGTGTTTATAGTAACATTTGCCACACTTCGTTGTAACCCATTTTCTGAATCTGTCACTCGTCTCAGATTGCTCTTCCAAAACAAGTGTCATACTTTTTTATCTATCTTTTATCACAAAGTGTTTGACCAACTACTCATTTAATGAATTAATTAATCTATACTTGATGAACCTGGCAATCATGCCCAAGGGCAAAAGGTATTATCATTTTTTTCCTGTGTCTCTCTTTTCTGGGTAGGTTGTGTTCATTACTCTGTCTGATGAATGAACACTGAACTCCTGTGGTTACTTTTCAGTACAGATAATTCCTCCTCAAACGTCTCCAGGGATCACTTGTGGAGTTGGTTAGTCTGTTCCTGATGAGCTTTCTATTTCTAGATTATTACATAGATGTTACCGCTAATCACACTTTACTGTTATTTCTTTTCTTTCCTCAAAATGCTATTCTTTCCCCCAAATGCCGATAGCAGAAATATAAAGTTTTCTTTAAGTGAAGAAATAGTATTTTAACATCTGTTAGGCTAGAAAAATGATTCACATTATTCATAGAGGACTTGGAGAATAAAAAACCAAGATAATATTGAATAGGACAGTCTAGGAGCAAAATGATTTTACCATTTCAAAATGATTTTACTGTTTTACCCTTGTGGTTAACCAGATTGAAGAATATTTATCTTGGGCAGTGCTTCTTGTAAGGCTCAGAGAGTAGGGCACTGGCCCCATATATCGAGGGTGGCAGGTTCAAACCCTGCCCCAGCCAAACTGCAATAAAAAAATAGCTTGGTGTTGTGGCAGGCGCTTATGGTCCTAGCTACTTTCCATGCTGAGGCAATAGAATCGCCTAAACCCAAAGCCCAAGAGCTGGATGTTGCTGTGAGCTGTGATGCCAGGCACTCCATCGAGGGTGACAAAGTGAGACTCTGTCTCTTAAAAAAAAAAGAAAGAAAGAAAGAAAAGAATATTTATCTTTTTTTAAAATGAGTTTCCATGAACTTTCTTTCCAAATATTTCTTGGTTACCTTCTTGGCTGGGATATTGTCTATGATTTTAAAAACTCTTTATAAGGCTGGGTGTGATGGCTCACACCTGTAATCCCAGCACTCTGGAAGGCTGAGGCAGGTGGATAACCTGAGATCACAAGTTCAAGACCAGCCTAAGCCAGAGTGAGACCTCGTCTCTAAAAATAGCCAGGGGAACAGCTGTGGCTCCAAGGAGTTGGGCGCTGGCCCCATATGCTGGAGGTGGTGGGTTCAAACCCAGCCCTGGCCTAAAACTCAAAAAAAAAAAAAAAAAAAAAAAAAAGCTGGGCATTGTGGCAGGTTCCTATAGTCCCAGCTACCTGGAAGGCAAGAGGATCTCTTGAGCCCAAGAGTTTGAAGTTTGTGTATGATGCCACAACACTCTACCAAGGGTGACAAAATGAGACTCTGCCTCAAAAAAAATTAAAAAATTAAAAAAAAATAAAAACTCTTTGTACTGATAAACAAATAAGGCAGACTCAAATGATGAGAGAACTTACTATAAAATTCCAATGGCATATTACTATAAAGTATTTATAACCAAAGGATGAAGGTAAGAGAGACAAAGAAGGAATTTAGCTTTCGCTCAATTCCCCCAAAGTTGTATCTTACATAATTACAGTAGTAAAAACCCAAACCAGGAAGTTAACATCGAGACAGGTGTTTGTATAGTTCTGTCATTAATGGCACATGTGTAGAGTCATGTATCCACCCCAGCAATAAAGATATAGAACTATTTCTTCACCACACACACACACAAAGAAGGAATTTAGTTATGATGCAGGACAAGGTGGCACCATGACTTGCCGCCTTAGCCCTGGCGGTGTTGCTGCTGCTGTCGCTGGAGGAACCAGCTTGCTGGAAGGGCTGGACACCTGGGCGGAGGGGGCAGGGAGACACTGGGACCTTGCCGTCTCCTCCTGTCCACTTCAGGCTGGTCAATTTCATGGATGGCACCTTGCTGTGTCCTCCAGGGGCACTTCTGACTGGTGAATTTCATGTAAGTTTCCAAGGCCTGAGAGTTCATTGGACAGCTGGCTGTAACTGAACTGAGGACCTGTGGCCTAAAAGTCAACATTGAGTTCTGGCAAAACAACCCCCTGCCACTATATAAACCCCTGAGCAGAGTGCTGAAGACAGACCTCCAAGTGGGAGCAGGAGGGCTTGTTCCTCTCCTGGGTTCTCTCTGCCAAGAGGTTTGGTTTTTTGTAGTTGTTGTAATTTTTGTTTCTTTGAATAAATCCTCACTTATCATTGATCCTGTGGTCTGTGGATTCATTCTTCAAATCCCCGAGACCAAGGACCTGAAACTCCAGTATCAGTTAGACTAAAATAACTTAAATCTTGGCAGATTAAAACTGTGTTTAGAAAATGATACTTCATACTCCAGGACTGAGGTAAATTAAACCTATCAAGGATTTTAGGCTGAATGTGGATAAGATATTTTAGTTCTCAACAGAGAAATATTTGAGAGGTTGCTAAATTCTCCTTGACTTGTCATTCTTACATATTTCTTCCCTGTCTACTGAAGTTTTTCTTTGTTTAGTTGCTTTAATTAAAACAACTTCAGCGCTGAAGGTTGTTTTCTTTAAAGCAGAAAGTTGTGCCTGAGATGTCACAGCTGAAAGCCTTACAGATCTGCAGGGGGTGTAAATGAGGGAATAGAACTAATCAAACCACAAATTCTTTAACTATGTCTAAAATGTTTGGTTGACTAATCTCTCGTATATATTTCTTTTTATTTCCTATACTTCCTTCTGAAAAAGACCCTTCTATACAAATATTTTCCCCAATAGTATATTTCTTCCTTGTCTACTGAAGTTTTTCTTCGTTTACTTGCTTTAATTAAAGCAACTTCAGCTCTGAAGGTTGTTTTCTTCTAAGCAGAAAGTTGTGCCTGAGATGTCACAGCTGAAAGCCTTACAGGAGATCTGCAGGGGTATAAATGAGGGAACCGGAGGCCGTGGGGGAGTGGGATGGTGGGAACTCTGGGTCCAGAGCACGCATATCCCAACAAAGTGAGTAGCGGCTGCTTGGTGCTTGCTAATTTTCAGTGGATTATTTGATTTTTTTTTTTTTTCCTCCAAGCAGGTCATACTTCCTGATATTTGTGTGATATTCATTTGAAAAAAACGCTGCCCGTCTAGACATTGGGCATTAGTGATTGCAAACAGCATAGTAAGAGAGATGAAGAAAGAACACGTCATTGCCTATGAAACGGTCTCATAAAAGGGAACAAGTGATTGTAACTTCTAGATCCAACTCCCAATTTACAAGGACGCAGAGAACACAGGAACTCGTTAAAAGTTCACCACGGGGAAGCAATCAGCAAAACCCAGGCTGCTGGGAAGCAGAGGACCAAGAGTTTCTTCAACAAATAATTGCTAGGGACAGAAAAAGAAAGAAAAGAAACGGAGGGGAAATTTATAGATCAAACGAGTTTTAAAAGATACATTAACTAACTACAATGTGTAGACATTATAGATCCTGATCTTAAAAATCACTGTATCCCATTTATGAGACATTGACTGGGTACTTGATATCAAGGGATTATTGTTGATTTTTAAAAACGTGATAAAGTTAACGTGGTTATATTGAAATATCTCATCCTTATCTTCAGAGAAACATAATCAAATACCTATAAATGACACTTTAAAATAAATTCACGCTTTGAAAAACAAAACGCCGGGCAAATACGACGTGTGTCTGTGAGATGCCAACGTTCTGCCAGTTTGCAGCTTCTGATGTTTGAGACGACAGTGGACTTTTGAAGGACAAGGGTTTGGATTGTGAGGTTCATTCCTACGGAGACTTTCTTCTGCCTTACCCACCCACGAGACTGTGAGACCAACCCCTCCTCTTCCTCCTCCTCCTGAGCCTGCTCAAGGTGTAGAGGAGTGTGAAGACCTTTAAGATGTTCCTCTTCCACTTAATGAATAGTAAGTATATTTCCTCTTATAATTGTCTTAATAACAACAGTGAGTTATTAATAGTTAGGTTTAGGGAGGAGTCAAAAATTATGCACAGAGTTTTTTTT